>JAODXP020004894.1:0-43650 GCA_027497455.2 Sardinella longiceps | reverse complement strand
GGAATGGAATGGAATCCACCTCATCATATAACTAATTAAGAAAGATAATACATTAATTATGACAACCTGTTATTTCAGTATGACACACGGAATATACAGTATGACAAAGATTAGCCATCAGAACACAATCATTTTGTAATGAGCCAGACCCAAATAGAAGTTATAAAGATCACGTCATAGAGTCCATTGAATAGACTGAATTGTGACTTACCCCTCAGGCATTGTAAGGAATGGGTATTTCCTCATCAAATCTTCAACGGAAATTCCATCAACAATCTCTCCACGTCTCCAAGAAAATGTTCTTGCCATGCGATCCTTCACAATGGTCATATCGGGCTGCATTTTTCTATATTGGTCCAATAGCACTTGGAGGTGGGCCTTTACAGAGGTAGCATCTTCCCCAATCACTGAAAACTCCTGTGAAAACAATCAAAAACGAACAACAAAAATATTCAAGTTCAATTGGTGGTAGGATACAGTATCAAGGCTAGAATCTAGTTCCAACCCCTGTTGTTGTAACCTTGATCAAGGCACTTGACCCCAACTTGCTCTAAGGGTGCCTGGTCCCAAATGTAAGTTGCACATGATACTAAATTATCATTTTTTACTTACTGATACTGGTCTACACTGTTTAGGTCGAGTTGATGAATCTGGGGCCCTGGATTTCCGAAACTGGCCATACTTCTCTTTGTATCTCTTAACTTCGGCATCATCAACAAGCGGAGCACGCTCAGTTTTGAATTTTCGTTTAAGTGACATATGCCATGTTTGCTACAGCAGACACAAAGATTTTGTATTCAGAAAAGGTGCACAACTTGTTTTCAAATAATGGCCAATCCCTCCTCCTTAAGAAATAGTACATTTATGAACTTTAGGTTCAAGTTTAACTTACATAGCCTGTGCCCTCAACATCCTTTAGGAAGGGGTATTTCAGGATCAATGCTTTGGCAACATGAACATAATCCTTGTTACTAGGAAACCTGTGTCAGCAATGAACAAATAAACATGTATTAATGCAAGCTGTATTAACATTGTTTGACAATACATATTATATGAATTCCAATACGGAATGCTTTTGTTTTTGTAAACAAAGATTTGCAATCAAAGCTCCATGACTGAAACCATAATTACTGACAATATCCAAAACTGGACTTCCAGAAATCTCTTCACTATTCATTTGGGCACTTACAATGTGTACTGTGCCATCATCTCATACAAAGTTCGTATTATTGTGTTCCGGTATTTCGACACCTTGTGGCATGGTTCTTCCGCATCCAATTTCAGTTGCACATCGTTTGGAAATCGTGGAATGGAAATGATGGTTGGAAGGCCCACTCTGCAACACAAATACATTACACACATACAGCACAATTGTTAAAGCACATCACATGCAGCCTAATCAAAATAAAACAGGCTGCTCCAGTTAAACATTCAACACACTTATGATTAGAAGGTCCAGTCTGCAACACAACTATACTCTAATTGTATGCATATAACATGCAGTCAAACCAAAATAAAATCAGGCTGTTTTACCTGTTTAATAATCAACACACTTCTTTTAAAGACTCGGGTTAAACATTAGCCTATATTTTGTTGATTCTCATAATTGCAGAAATGCCACCCATACCTGTTTTCCGTAGAGGAAGCGGGAGGAGTAGCATAAATCAGTTCTTCAGTTGGCAATGGCTGCAACACCTCCAAGCTAAGTGTTACCTCTTTGTTTTGTTGAACAAAATCTCTGAATTTTAACTGTTTTTTGAATGACTTTTCAAAGAGGAAAGCAATCATTGATTCGGTGAGGCCACGATCCACCGTCTCTCCATCAACGTCATTCTCTTAAAAAAACAAAAAACAAAGCATATCCAGTATAAGAGAAATTACCCTTAATTCTTAAGCCAGACCCAGAAAATTTGCCCACCTGTACCACAGTAAGAATCATCCTATAGTTAAAAAATGTGTGCAAACCTGCATTTTGACAGTCAGAGATAGATTAATAGAAAGTAAATGGAACATTCTACCACTGAAATGCACTGAATGTATCCCTTTTTCTGACTTACATAAATTGGATAATAATTGATAAAAGATAACTAAATTAACTTTTTTTCAAATAATGCACATCCAAATACCCTGATATGGGAAGAGATAAAAGCTTTTATCTATCAATTGAGCACTTCCCAATTTGTGGGCTTCCCATGTGCATTAGCCTATTTGAAAGAAAGTAAGTAAGTTTTAAAATTACTATTGCCCATTTTTCTTTAATCAAAATGGATAAATTCAATGCATTAAAATGGTATAATGTTCAATTTGTGAACAACGGAATGTTCAAGCTCATTGGTGCGATGTTGAAATCAAGATTTTGATGGTCTCAAAATGGCGCATGGCGCAATTTCAGATAAACACGTGTTGCAGAGTGATTTTAATAGCTAGAATCTATTGCTAGCCTAACTTTAATGCCACCTTCACACTACAGCTCCGAATTTCGCAACACTCCCCCTACGGATGCTGGACACTACACGTCTTTCAGTCGGAGCTCTCAACAGAGAGGGGGAAATGGCGGTGAATCGATAGTTCACGTAACTTGCACTGTAACCTGTATTAAACAGCCTGACACACTTAGGGGCCAACAAAATACATTTCTGTTGTGTTTGACAGTTGTAAAATGTTAAAATATAGTGCAATTTCGCTGATATTGAAGCATTTCTAGACAATGTTTATGGCCGTTACCTAGCAACGCACTCTACCGTTGGCTCTGTCGTATCCGAAACTGTCGGGCGAGTTCAATTTTTTTAACGCATCCGGAGCCCTGTCGTATTCGCACCGCAGTCGTCGGACCCCGTTCGCATGCGGTCTCCGTATCCTCATAGGGAATGAATGATTTCCGGTCGTTAGGTTGTCGTACATACGGACCCAATGTGAAGGCGGCTTAAGACCACATTAACAGTAACTAGCCTAATGGTTTACCGTTCACCGTCATTGACACACCTGATTTAAGACGACAGAAATGTTCACTGTACAACCATAAAGTGAATTTATCACTAACAATTAACTGCCATTGTGTAATGGCAAGTTATAGGCTAAGTTATCATCTAAATGTAATCCTCAATTCTGACAGGTTTCATGTTGAAGCGCTAGCACCTCAGCACCATCGGTACCGTTAGCTATCCATCTGACGTTATCTCCAATTCATCTGCCAGTAGTCTAGTTGGAACTTTCCAACCGCATGGCTGAGTAGCCATGAAGTTCACTAGTCCTCAACAACACATTAAAGACGACCGACATGTTCCGTGAACAACCAAAGTTGATTTATCACTTTAACAATTACTACCATTATGTAATGGCAGGTTGGCCTTAGTTATAATCTCAAATGAATCTTTGTTTTTGCCAGAAGTCATGTTTTATCGCTAGCATCTTAGCAACATCGATTGGCGAGTAGCTGGCTATCATAGCTATTCATAGCATGATTCCTTTGCAAGTAGTTGGCCGTTTCTACGCATGGCTAACATTACGACCATTAAGTTAACTATCGATAATCTTCTTAACAAGTTACACTGAGCAAAATATTGCCTAATTAGCAAACTAATACTATATATTTCATGTTGTAAACTAGTCAGTACACGTTAGCTATTGATAGCACACATATCATAATTTACAGCAGCATTAAAAACAGTAGACTTTAATAAAAATCGCTCGAATGCTATTTTACTCACCAATGAATTTTTCTCTCTCGGTCGCCGTAATCTCCAAGCCAGCTTCGGAAAGTTTCTGTAGTAGTTGTTCTGTTGTAAAACTGGCGAGGGACATCTTCAATCCACAGGATGAGCTAGTCTAGACTAGACTACAGGACTCATGAGTGTCACGACCTTTAGGAGTCGGTCGTTCGATTAGAATCCTCTAGACGTGTGACGTTGCACTGGTACAAGATCATGGTAGTGGGTACTAATATTATGTACTTTGGTCAATCATGTACCTTTTAAGGTACATTATGGTATCTTAGAGGATCTCTCATGTACCCTTTGAGGTACAATAAATTGAAAAGGAGCAGTTTTGTACCTAGAGGTATAATATTGTACCCTGTGTGTTAGGGCTGGGCGATATGAGCCAAAACTGATATCCCGATATTTTGGGGCCAAGGGGCGATATACGATATATATCGATATTTTAACGACGAAGAGTGAAACGGGCCAACAGCTCTGCAACATTTAACATTTATTTATTTATTTTAATTTTCGTCCTGTTCAACATGGATTGGTGGAAGTGAATACCAATTCAAAAAAAAATAATAATAAATAATAGTTGTAGCATGATATTGATATAATTTTTGCTACTACTACAGCCTACTAGGCCTATATTTTAAACAGGCTCAATGAAAAAATGCCATTATGATCTAGGCCTACATGAGTAGACCTACATTGCATGAGCATACCTTTAAAATGCATTTTGCCATATTGCCATTTTGCCCTGCAAAAAGCTGTCAGTGAAGTGATTTGAAGATGAGAGAGAGACAGAGGGTATACGTTCAGATATGCGTCTGCATATCTATAGCCAATGCTATTGCTATAATGACGCTCACAAACATTCTCTCTTAGTTGCGCTCCGAACTGTTTCACCGTCCTCTCTCACTCGCGCTGTAATTTTGAAACTGATATTTGCGGGGTATTCCGTTCAACAGAAGAGATTTCTAAGCGCGACAACATTAATCATCTAGCTAATTAACAACCTAAATATGGAACATGCGAGTTAACGTCTATGATTGCGTCGGTAAAATATTTGTTTTCACTGACATCGGAGTTACACTAAACTTCGGAGCAACAGAGCAGACTAGACGCATACACCTGTGTGTAAGTGCGTGTGTAGTCATGAGTTAGCAGTAGGCCTACTTCAAGTAGGCTAATAGGCTACAAACACAGGACATACTGAAACGTTAGAATGGCGGAAATATAAGCGAGACAATGTTCTTTTTCTTTGATGCAAGCTCTGCTTCTTCTACTGTCTCCGCCGTGTTTGAACTGAAAGGGTGCAATTTCAATTTGGCAGCACGTGCATTATGAAAGGGGCGCTGTTGAGCAACGTGAGAGAACTGGCTCTGGTTGCGGCAGTGACGGGTCAAAACACAATAGAGCGAGTGGATTTTGATAAAATGGTCCAACATTAAGATGACACCGATATGACGATATTATTAATTACAATCCGATATCAAAAACATATCGTATCGTAGTCGTAATACCGGAATATCGCCCAGCCCTACTGTGTGTACCCCTATTTCTCTGTGTGTAGCTCCCACCATGCACCCTGCCTCTCCATCACCATGCATCCTGACTCCACACGTCCAATGCCCCGTGCCTCCTGAGCTCACTGCCTGTATAAATCTACAGTATGCTCCTCTCCATACATTCTCCCAATCTCCCTGCCTCCATGCTCCCACCCCTCCTCCCATGTTTGCACCCTTCCGTCACACACTCCTTCCTCCATGATCCCCCCATGGATCCATGCACCTTTCCTCCCATGCACCATGCACCTTTCCTCCCAGACACTATGCCCCCTTTCTCTGTCTCTTAGAGAACCCTTTCACTACGTCCATGCACCTCCCCCACACACACACTCTGTCTCCCTCTTTGTTAACACATTTCCAATGCTTAGCTTCCTGATGGGCATGACCTGTGTCCAAGTCGTCCACTCTTTCCTTCTTCTTCCTGCATTGCCTCTGTCATTGCTGATGCCTTTCTCCAATGGAACAAGAGTACTTCTACTACTATTTCCACAATCCTCTTTCAAATGAGCTGACTCTGAGACTTGCATCAATTCACCTTTAACCATATTCTCCTGCAACTCATTGTTCTCCTTCTATCCTTGTGTACTCATCTCATCTATTGAGAGTTCTTCAATGGTGACATGTTTAAGAGTTTCTGAATGTAATAACAAAAATGAGAATAGTTGTCGTGTCTGACTTCAAATTCAGGCTTCCAGGGTAACAAACTGGGGGCTCTGACTGTTGCACCAAACAGACAAACTTGATAGTGTGACAGTCAGAGCATAGCCTACAAACAACCCAAGTGACCCCACTGTCACACTGCCTTCCCATTTGAGAAATAAACCCTTACACTTCACGCACTGCAGGTGTCTATCCCTTCTACTGCTGTTCAAAATGCACACCTTTACGAGACTCATCCCTATCGCTTTCTGCTGTGTATGCCCCAAGTATGCCTTGGCTAGTGTGTGTGTGTGTGTGTGTGTGTGTGTGTGTGTGTGTGTGTGTGTGTGTGTGTAAACAAATGTCAATGAACGCAGAGAGGCAGGCAGGAAACACATGCAAAGCGATTAATGTATACCGGTATGTGTATGAGGTGAGCACTGAGAAGGGCTCTACTTAACACGAGACCACTATTGCACAACAGCACACAGGGTAAACCATGCAGCAAGAGACACAAGTGGGGATAAAGGGGAAGGAGAGGTAAAGAAATTAAAGCTGAAATCAGGAGAGAAATAAGTTTGGAGAATGTAAGTGTGTGGAAATGTACAGCACACCACTTTTGAAAGTCAGTCCATCAGTTTGCCTCCCAGTCCCAATCCATGATTAAGCTTTGAAAATACAGCATGAACTGAATACTGTATTTATGTGATCCCATGTGGCCTTGACCTTTGACCTCAACACCTACAATGTCTTTCTAAGTCAGTGACAACCTATAATGGGTAAAAACACCAATGAATGAACATCTTTCTATTGACTGAAGAGATATCAGTCAAAATCAAGATGTGGGTGTTGGCTCAAAATGAATGATTGAACCATGCTCCATTCATAGTACTATCATTATTTCCCAATACCTACCTGTGCTGTTAGGCACCAATCATTCTTCATCTAAATAAAATTACAATGCAAAATATAACAAATGTGCTTTCACTTAAGTTAGTTTACTTACACCTTTGACCCTTTAACGACTTGCCTGAAATAGGCTGTTTTTTATTGCAACATCTTTGACAACATATAATGAGTACGTTTCAAGAAAATGCTTCAATTGGCCGAGAATATATCAACCTATATCAACATATGACAACAAGCGTTTCTGGTCCAAAAATCATTGTGCCACGCTCCATTCATGTGAAATGTTGTATTTATTATGGAATAACACTGTAATTTATACTGTTCAGGGTGGTATAAACTTTTACAGTGTTCTACCGTTTAAAAAACTGTTCAACCATTTAACAATTTACAGTTTTGGACTGTTGCAGTTTCACAGTTTTCCACTGTGAAATCTACGGATATAAGCTATAAACTGTCTTGTGACTTTTCGAAGGATAAATGTTGTATTTTTTACAGAAAAAAATCTGTAATTTGTACAGGTATATTCGTTTACAGTGTTCTACCGTTTCAAAAACTGTTTTCTACCTTTTTTCGATTTACAGGTTTAGACTGTTGCATTTTATTTTATGAAAAAAACTGTAATTTATACAGTTCAGTGTGGTATATTCGTTTACAGTGTTCTACCGTTTCAAAAACTGTTTTCTACCTTTTTTCGATTTACAGGTTTAGACTGTTGCATTTTTTTTAATGAAAAAAACTGTAATTTATACAGTTCAGTGTGGTATATTCATTTACAGTGTTCTACCGTTTCAAAAACTGTTTTCTACCTTTTTTCGATTTACAGGTTTAGACTGTTGCATTTTTTTACGAAAAAAATCTGTAATTTTTACATTTCAGTGTGGTATATTCGTTTACAGTTTACTACCGTTTCAAAAACTGTTTTCTACCTTTTTTTGATTTACAGGTTTAGACTGTTGCATTTTTTTAATGAAAAAAAAATGTAATTTATACAGTTCAGTGTGGTATATTCGTTTACAGTGTTCTACCGTTTCAAAAACTGTTTTCTACCTTTTTTCGATTTACAGGTTTAGACTGTTGCATTTTTTTTACGGAAAAAATCTGTAATTTATACAGTTCAGTGTGGTAAATTCGTTTACAGTGTTCTACCGTTTCAAAGACTGTTTTCTACCTTTTTTTGATTTACAGGTTTAGACTGTTGCATTTTCACAGTTTTCCACCGTGAAATCTACGGATATAAGCTATAAACTGTCTTGTGACTTTTTTAAGGATAAATGTTGTAATTTTTACGGAAAAAATCTGTAATTTGTACAGTTCAGTGTGGTATATTCGTTTACAGTGTTCTACCGTTTCAAAAACTGTTTTCTACCTTTTTTTGATTTACAGTTTTAGACTGTTGCATTTTCACAGTTTTCCACCGTGAAATCTACGGATATTTTTTACAGTGCATATACTGCACTGCATGTTCTATATTCTGGTGTTTTTATTTACAGTAAGCCCAATGGAGTCAGATACCACATCACCTTGTCAGTATGTCAATGTCAGTAACAAGTAATAAATAATGCATTACAGTTTTGTAGTAACTTGCCCAACACTGCAAATGAGTAACAGGATATCTAGTGCCTTTCATGTTTTTTTCAAAAATGCAGATACCGGCCATGACTGTTCTGTTCTGATTGAGTTTTGAGTTGTACTGGAGGTCAAGTTTTGACAAGACTCTTGATGGAATTTTGATGGAATTTTAGAGAGCACCGTGAGTGTTCCTTCAGATGATTCTGGTCTACTCATACACCTGTATGTTATCGGGACTCTGACAATGATGGGTGTGTCTGCTATAGTCGTGGTTGAATTACGCAAGAGGATGACGTCTGTATTTGAAGGTAAGGAAATTACTGTCCCATGTGCTACTATAATGTAAGAAGGTTTTGTGCAACAGCCTCAAAATATTATTAGGCTAAATTTCTAAATTCTTCTTGTGATGATTCAGCCTTCAATATTGATTATAATCAATACTGATTAATTGAAGAAAAAGTTTTTGTTAAGCTGGCTCTCCTTCAAACGCTGAGATCATTGAGCTCACCAAAGGACAGAAATAGCTCAATGTTAATGTTTGGTCTTTACTGTAGTTACCCGACGTTGATGGGTGAAGAGGGCATCGTTACCCGATACCATGGATTCAATCAGGAGGTGAGAGGTCAAGCTCAAGGTGATGACAACATCTTGCCTAATGCAAAAAAAAAAATCCCATTTGCTTTGCTTTGGTCATTAATAAAAAACAAGCTTGCATTCTTATCTGTGACACAAATCGACTGCTATGTTATTTCTCACTTGTGTTAGGGCTCATGCAATTTGTTTGGCAAATCCACCAAGCCTAGGCCTACATATCAACAGACTGCATAAAAGTGTCTCATGCAGGCAGGGTCGTTGTAGAGAAAAGGTGCACTAAATTGCAGGGCCCCAAACGGTGGGAGGGTCCTTGAGGGTATTGTTTGCCCTCTACGGTGCCAAGGCACTACTCCACTCAGTTTAGGGTTAGGATGAGGGTTGAGGGGGTTAGGGTTAGGAATAGGGTAAGGGTAGTGCCTTTTAGGCTGGGCTGCCTGGAAGGTGCAGTTGGGGGCAAGAAACACCATTGAGCGTCCTTGAGGAATCTGGAATTGTATTCTAGAGGGTGAGGGTGGCCCCATGGTCATTGCTTGTCCATATGGGCCAGAATTAACCCACTGCGTGCAGTGGTCAGGTTAATTTAGTGCCAGAGCTTACTTCTCTTTTTGTGCTATGACAACTGATTGGTGGCCAGTTTTCATAAGGCCACCTTAACGATGAGCCAAGCCTAAGACTTGGACTGGGATTAATTTTAGGGGTAGGCTAAGCCTAGGTACACACACACACACACACACACACACACACACACACACACACACACACACACACACACACACACACACAAAGAGATAATGTAAACAAAATGGACATATTGGCCTATAGTTCATTAACACCATTCCTTAATTAATTCCATAATCCTCCATGACCAAATTCTCATTTCAGAAACAAAATGATTTCCCCCCATCTTCAGGCTGTGATTGCATAGAGGGAATGGAGACCACTTGCAGACCCATCAGGTCGCCTGGTTAGACTGGGCCTGAAGTTGTGGAGGAGTTTGAAGGGGAAGAGGTTCGGAATTGCAGCAAACACTTTTAGCATGCTCGGTTGCTAGCTATGCTATTTGTGAAGAATTCCTACTCTTAAATATCCCAGACCCGAACTTTGGTAGACATTCAGAAGCAAGTGCGTTAGCATAGACCACTCAAACTATTTTTTAACCTAACGTTAACTCCAGATAGCTACAATATCTAACGTTTACACTGTGGGCTAACGTTAACTTGCATCCTTCTCTGCGTACAGAGAAGTATCACCACCGCCATCTTTAATTTTAATGTTTATTTCTAAGACTTTTGTTTGTACGAGCTGTGTACGAAGTACCAAACACCGTTTATGAGAAGAAACACTAACGTGAGTAACAGCACCTCGGTCATTCTGTTCAGATGTTTAAAATCAATTATTGTTGTACACTAACTTCAGATAGTATAGCTATTGGTGGGTTAGCAATGTATCTGACATTAGCCATGGACCTAGCATGCAGCTAGTTTAGGGATGGAACCCAGAGCTTCGTTAGTGATGTACCGCTACAGCTAGTTTTTCGTGAAACAGCTCTGAGGTACAAGTTTTACGGATATGTTGTTTCGAGATAGTGGCAACAACTTGTGATTGGAATTAATTCACGTACACTTAGTTAGCAAGGCTGCCTCAATACAAAACGTAATGCTTGGAAAACTGAAAAACTAAAACTAAAGGCAAAGCTTACTAGCTAGTTATTTTTTGCTTTGCTACTCATGATATCCTGATAGCCATGCTAACGTTTGTTAACGTTAGTTCATATGTCTAGCTTTCCACAGTGTGTGAGGGTTTACACTCAGTCCTTTTAAAAAAGTCTGTTTATCACGATTGATTAAGCTAGTCATCTAAGATTGATGACACATTAGCATTAGTTAGGTAGGCTTCATTTGCAGGTTTATCGACGACCTCTGGCTTAACATTATGATCATAACAAACTGCTAAGTTTATCGTTATCCTGCAATAATGTATTGTGTCGTGGCATGGACAAGGACAGGCATTGGTTGTCTTTTCATTAACCACCGTTGCCAACGGGGTTGACGTTAGCACCGGCATGTGAGAGTTCAGGTGGACTCGTATGTGAAACAAGCTAGCTAGCTAAGCTTCTGTGGTTAACCAAACCTTAACCAGCCGGTGGTAAGTTGCTCGTTAGCTAGCTGCTGACCGTGGTGCTGGAAAAGGGTGTAATTAGCTAGTGTGGATATCATTACGCGGCTGGTTGTGCTACTGATGGAACGACAACTCAGTAACGTTAGGTAAGTCTGGTCATAACTGTTTAAATAACCCAAAGATTGCCGACTTAGTCATCATCTATGGCTTTCTTTCGAGCTTTAACATGAGTGGGCCTGTGTGTATTTAGCTGTGCTAACAAGTTATCCTATTAGTTACAGCTCATTTAGATTACCTTCTGCAGTAAAGCTAATGATAGGTTACCATGTTCGTTTAAACCGTTTGTTTAGACTTGTAATGCTATTGCACGCTGTAGTGTTTAGAATGCGTGCTGTCTTATCCATCTTTAACGTTACCTAGATAGCAAGTTAACATGGGCCAGTAGCGTTCAGTTAGCTCGTACAATCAGCGCTCCCTGTTTATATTCGACTGACTACTGCCACTGTGTCTGTTGTTAAATAGAGATTCCGATAATTGGTTAGATGTTTCCACGAGTGTAAGAATAAATGGTTTTAGATCGATGAGTTGCTGAATGCGACTGAATACAAGTGTTTTGTTGAGGTGGGTTGCCATGCAAGGTTGTAAGTTTACAGCTCGGCTGTCTTGCTACAGAATGCTTGTCAGAAGTTGCTAACATTAGCTGACAAGATTGATCAAAGACACTCTCGAGGACTGATTCGTGGATGTCCTCGAGCATTTCTCTGGAATCTCAGGGATTCTCGGGATGTTATTATGATATGAAGGCCGTTAACGCAACAGTTTCTTTGGTGGTTATCCAACGATAACAAGCCCTTAGCTATCGAGCGATGCTACAAAAGATGATAGATAGGCGCGACAACTGCATCAACCCACAGACTCGGCCGAAATGAAAGGATGAGTACTGTAGCAAATGATCAGTACTAGTTAGCAGTCAGCATCCTATTAATGTGATAAACGTTGCAAAAGCGATCGCTTTAGTTTCACATGATTTGGTTGGCAGACACAGGGAAATCACCGTCAGTCCTGATAAACCTTAACTACTTGTTAGTTACCATCTCATTAGATAGTTATAACAAAAGTAGCAAATCGATAACTTCCTTATTATTGTGAAACCTGGTCTCATCAAGGAACATCTATCTACTTGGTGTGTAGGCTACTGTAGCTCGAACGAACCCAGCAGGAAAGGTAGCTATGATGTGAGACCTGTGCCAATGTAGTCTTCTCTTAAAGCAATATTACCGAATCCGTGCCCACTGTTTGTTATGCCAGTGTTGTAGGTCATATCTCCACTGTGGGGAGCTAGAGGTCTGTGAAATCCTCAACCAGTCATGAAAGTTGATTGCCTGCCTGTTGATGTGCTATATTCAAAGTGTGTGTAAATACACTGTAGTGGATATAGATTATGCTCATAGTGTGTCTGTTTTAAGTCTGGGGAACCATATCTATCTGATTTCATCTCAGATCATTGTCTCCTCGAAGTCAAATCCCCTACCACCTAGTAGTCTAAAGCTCAATTCAGACTGAAGATCCGTGACGAGATGAGACTGTTTTAGAGAGTAGTTGAAGAATAGTCAATCAATAGTCACAGGTTGTTGCAAGCAGTTGCAAGCCGCTGCAAAATATTTAACATTATCAAATCACAGTTTCAGAGTTTTTGAACTTTGCAGGTTTTTAGAATGTCACAGCCCGTCTTGTCACGGATCTTTGGTCTGTAGCCACCCACCCTAACACCTCCTGTCTTTATCATAGCATGTTGTCTGTGTGCTACCAACAGTAGGCCTTCGGTAACTCTAACTTTCTTCTTTGCTCCAACAGAGAGTGTTGCCTGGACCCCAGCCACCCCCACCCCATCCCCCATCCCCTGCCCCAGCAGACCCCTCCCCTGCAGGCCTAGATGCTCCAGGCCCAGGCTGTCTGGCGGAGTGACGCGGTCGGTCAAAGCCGACACCATGGTCCTGAACGGCAGGCGGCACCAGCAGGGCGGCCGTGTCTCTGCCCAGCAGCAGCAGCAGCAGGCGGGGGGGCAGACCAGGACCCCCCACTCCTCCTCCTCCTCTTCCTCCGCCTCTGCCAGCAAGTGCTCACCCAGCACTCGCAGGGCCAGCCGCAGTGAGTGACACTCGCAAGCTCTCATTGTTGTGTTTGTGTGTGTGTGCTCATTTGGACTCCGCTGTCTGTGTGTGCGTCTGTCTGTGTGTTTATTTGGACTCGTACGCGTGCGTGTGTGTGTTTGTTTGGACTCGGGTGTGTCTAATTACTAGTAAGGTTCAGAGAGGAAGTGGTAAATGCCTGTGTGTGTGTGTGTGTGTGTGTGTCAGTGCATGTATTTTAACTCTTTGTGTGTGTGTGTGTTGTGTTTTAGGGTTCGCAGCTGGTGGTGTGGAGGGGGACCGGCGCCATGCTTCCTCCTTGGGGATGAAGGCCAGGGAGCTGTGTGAGAACGATGACCTCTCCACCAGCCTCATCGTCGACCCGTACCTGGGCTTCCAGACACACAAGATGAACCCTAGGTACGCCCTCAGCACCTGCTCTCACCTGCACCCACTTGCATTTACCTAGGATGCGTTCCCCAAAGGCATTGGACATCATTCGCCAGTATCTTCTTAAGAATTTTCTTTAATTTGTTCCTAAGGTCCTATTTAGAAATCTATATTGGTGAATGCAAATCTTCTTAAAAACTGCACAAGTGGGATTTAAGAACAAATTTCTTGTAAGAATGGTTGATGAGGCTAACCAGATAGGAAACGTTGTTGGTTGCAATGCAATTGCCAATTGCCAACTAACTGGTTATCAACTATGCCTTTGGGAAATCAATGCCTGGCTAGCAGTCAGTGAGAAAGATAAGAGCAGTATATAAGTTAAAGAACTATAATTATGTATTACTCATTATGTATTTGCTATATATTATTTGCTTTATTTACTTTTAGTAATAGGATGATATGATTATATATATTGCACATTGTACACCTCCTGAGGCAGACACATTGCTGAATATTACCAGAAGAAAACAAACCCAAAATCTAACCCTCAGGGCAAAGGGCTCAGGGTAGTGTCTTTAAAGTTTTGCATATCTTTTAGGTCACGTGAATCAACAAGTAGTTCTACTGTTTTATAGTGCCAAGCGCTATTGATAGCCACCTCAATCACTGGATTTCATGCAAGGCAGACCGAGATAGCGAAGCGACTGCTAACAGTAACAGAATGGGGCATTTCAGAACAAAAGCAAATCAATTAGGTTGCGTTTTTGACATGCCTCATTCAGTTAGTGTTAGTTGCCGTTTCACAAACTCGGTCTACGATGCTCAAAATTCGATCATTGAGCTTTCAATAGCGCTTAGCAGTATAAAACAGCAGAGCTACGTGTTGATTCACTCCGGATTATACCTTTAACCTATTAGTAAGCAAGTCCAGGGAATGAGGTGTTTGTTTCTTGCAGGTTTCGTCCAATCAAAACACGTCAGGAAGAGTTAAAGGAAGTGATTGAGCGCTTTAAGAAGCATGATAACCTGGAGAAGGCCTTCAAAGCCCTCACTGCAGGGGACTGGACCCGCAGCCACCTCATGCACAAGAACAAAGCCCAGGAGAAGCTCTTCAAAGAGCATGTGAGTCATGAGCATTACACACACACACACACACACGTATGAACACGCACACACACGCACACACACGCACACACACACACACACACACATACACACACACACGCACACACAAGGACGTATAGGCCTACACCCACACCCACAAGTTCTGACGTCATGTTAGAATGTCATGATAGAATGTCATGATAGATGTTGATTTTTGTGTATTTACTAGTCTGCTTATTGTTTGTTTACTTTTTTTTTTTTTACAGGTATTTGTTTACTTGCGCATCTTTGCCACCAACAGCGGCTTTGAGATCTTGCCCTGTAACCGCTACTCGTCAGAGAATAACGGAGCTAAAATAGTGGCAACTAAAGAATGGTAAGATCCTGCTACCCTGTGTCAATAACAGTGTTTACACATGGCACGGTAAACATTGCACTTGATACTGTATTTAAAGGGAGGATCCGGAGGGTATCAACTTGTAGCCCTGTTGTGTCATGTTGCCCAATGCTATCAGCAGGTGCCGTATGAGAAACAGTATTTGGTGCAACATACATAACAGTAGGACCAAATAGTGACATGGAAGCTAAAGCTAAGTAATGAGGGCAATGAAGATCTGTTACCTTATTCCGCCTCTGTTAGCGGTAGCTGGCACTTGCCTAATTCAGTCTACATTCAACAAAACGCTGTTATTCCAACAGCAATACCTATCAACTAGGTCAGAATCCTCAAAGACTCGAGTTCTCAAACAGGGATATTGACTGATTGACTCCCAATTCTTCCTATAAGGCAAAAATAAAAATGCTTTACATGGTGGTGATGTTTTGGTTAAATAAAAAAAAAAAGCTGAAGTAATATTTGCAGAATAGCTCTGATATTCCAGCTGTTGCCATGGATTCATTGACAGTTCCTGGTGAAAAAGTGCATCTGAAGGAAATATTTTTACAGTATAGCACTGCTATGTTAGCTTTTGCCAAGGATGAATTGCCATTGCCTGGTGAAATAAAGTGCATCTGATATATTTAGTAATATAATACTATTTACAGAATAGTGTCGATATTCTAGCTGTTGCCATGGAGTCATTGACGGTTCCTGGTGAAATAAAGAGCATTTCCCTCCCCCCTGCTCTGAGTGGTATGGTGTAAATGCACTGCATCTCTACTGTGCTGTGTGTGAGACGCAATATGTCCTGCGGCGTTGCTGATTGAGCGGCTGCTTGCTGTGCGCCCCCTGCAGGAAGCGTAATGATAAGATCGAGTACCTGGTGGGCTGCATCGCCGAGATGTCTGCCAGCGAGGAGAAGACCCTCCTCCGTCACGGAGAGAACGACTTCAGCGTCATGTACTCCACGCGCAAGAACTGCGCTCAGCTGTGGCTCGGGCCTGCTGCGTTCATCAACCACGGTACACACACACACACACACACACACACACACACAAACATATGCACATGTAATCCACGCGCAAGAACTGCGCTCAGCTCTGGCTGGGGCCTGCTCTGTTCATCAACCGCGGTACACACACACACACACACACACACATGTACTCATGCACACACACATAAGCACACACACACACACACTCACACATACTGTACACAGGCTCACACATATATACATCACAGAACATCCACATGTACTGTATGTGAAACCAAGCACACACTGCTAAGGAACACACAGAGACACACACATAGGTCCCGTTTTTCCAAGCCTTTGTCCACCATGGAATGTGTGTATATGTATATGAACACACTCACACATTTGTGATCCCACAAACCTGAAACAATGTAATAGACCATATTCACACGGCAGCCATTGTTCTCTGACGTCATGCTCAGGGTGGGAAGCTCAACATTCTAAATGCATAGTCTAGTAGGAAATCCTAAGAAACTATAGCTTGTAAACATAAAGAATCAGCCAAATTGTAATTTCATAGTTAATCAACAACTGAGAAGACATTGTAGCCTTTTGTGAAAATTCGAATTAATATTTAAATATATAAATAATAATAATAATAATAATAATAATAATAAAAAAATGGCACGGGATCTTGCGCCATATCAGTTGCTTAAACTATGATAGGCTAAATGTCATTAGCCTAGATGCACTCACATGCCCATATTTAACACCGATGTAGCCTACCACAGTTTGATGGTTAATTTTATATCCCATCTTAGGTTAAAAACTGATCCTTTCTCACTATCAGCCGTCATGACCGTTTTGTGACCGTGCCAACATCTCATGTCCCTGTAGGCCTATAGGCTAGCCTATCTGTGCATGCCTTGATCAACTTTAAAATTATTGCTAGGCAAATTTCTATTATCATCATCCCAAAGCTTGAGAAAGCTGAGCGCAGGATTATTTGCGAAAATCATTTAAAGTTTGTTAACAGGCTACATCCATCATAAAGTTCACAGCATTATTAATTTCGCGCAATTTATTCTGACTTGCGTGCGTTTGGGCTTGGGAGGAGTGGCACAGAGAGAAGTGTTGTTGTGCTAAACGATGTGTGAGAGACAACGTGTAGGCATAAACATTATTAATTATTTTAATATCTAGGCTATCAGCCAATTTAGCGCGTGTGGTCGGCTACCTGTCAGATGCGTGCTAAATGATTTTCAAAAAGGAGGACAACCACGCGTCGGGACAGGGCATGGAAAAGCCGGCATGTGTTCACCCTACTTCTGCTATTTAAAATGCGCAAATAAGTTTATAAACTTATAGAGCATAGGCTACGTCGAGTAAGCCTACTCTCACTCACCAAGTCCGTAACCGACAGAGCTACTAGGGGCATGCATTGATCTTTGATTCATAATTTCCATTAGGCTATTGTCTCCATTTCAATTAAAACTGCGTGGGTGACCGGCACAGCCAACACCATTTCAAATGCGTCAGCCAACACTGTTTCAAATGACTCAAAAACACGAAATTAAGCTTTAGTAGGCCATTAAGGACTCGAAAGTGACAGTTATGGAATCAACAGAGAATGAAGAAACACGTCAGGTTCATTAAGTTTTCAGGCGTCACGTAAGGCTTCAGAGTAAAGCCAACCTTCCGAATTGATAAGCAAGGGATTCGCACCACCGGTGATGGGATACACGCGCATGGATAGCCATTTGGCCAATGGTAATTGTTGCTTGTGAAGAACGATTTTTGCATCAAGTGTACACAATTTTTAAGGCTTATTTTACACCCATGCAGGAGGGCTTGTTATGTTGTTACGTTCTGAGAACTTCGTTTTCGTAAAAGAAACTAGGCTCGAAGTTTTTTTCAATGTTTCTCAGTTTAGGCTACCTCCGTTTTAACGTTAAGTTGCTCCACACTCCATCTGCACTCCGGGACCTCACAGTTTAAGCAGTGACCCTACAGCAACAGCCTACAAAAAGTAGACTAGGCCTATAGCCTAATAATGAGATTGAGATTGTACAAAATAAAGAATGAACATATGGTGAGGCTAAAATAAGCTTTTTCCCGACTTTTGCTCTGCTGCACAGCAAATGTTCCTCAGCATTAAGAAATTAATTTGATGAGGCCAAATAGACATTTCTGGAATTGAAACAATCTTCTGGACTGTTGATTAGTCAAGAAGCAATGCAAATACATTATTTTTCTGTTTCCTTATTTGTATGAATAGCACACAGGATTTGCTGTAGCCTAATAACCTGCTACAGGCAATACCCTTAGAATGTTGAGCTTCCCACCCTGAGCATGACGTCAGAGAACAATGACTGCCGTGTGACTATGGTGAATAGTCCAAGCAGTGATTACCCATTAGCTCTGCCATCCAGTTTATGTGCTATACTTTTACTCAGGACAGTTTTTGGATGTCTTGGACCCAAAATTATTTGTTGATTATTTGTTAAAGATCCTTTTATTTCCTACTTTTTCAAATTGTATTTATTTTAAGTCTTTCTCAAATTCCTCTGCTATTGCAAGATTGTGTGTTGCTTCAGTATATTAATCCCAGTTTATTACTATTAATATTTATTGTTTTGTTTTTCAGACTGCCGGCCAAACTGCAAGGTAAGTCTGATTAGAGTTTTCCCCTTTTAAGTGAGAGAGCAAGTAGCTTGTTGTGTTGCCACCCCCTCTAAGAGAGCTGGCTTCTAAAAATCTCTTCTCTTTTCCTTCCCCAGTTCGTGTCCACTGGCAGAGACACAGCTTGTGTCAAAGTTCTCCGAGACATCGAGCCCGGCGAGGAAATCTCTTGTTACTACGGAGACGGCTTCTTCGGGGACAACAATGAGTTTTGTGAATGCTACACATGTGAAAGGTAGCGGGCATCATCAAAGGCCTTACTTCCTTTAATCAGTCCCTCGTCGTTCACCTTTTCTGATCATTTATAGTTTGGGTTGTGTGTGTGTGTGTGTGTGTGTGTGTGTGTGTGTATGTGATCTAGTTTGGCTTGTTAGGAGTGACAACTCAATGTACACCATTAGTGAGAAGTGGGAGAATGAAGTCTTAAGACTCAATATACTGTAAATAGTTAGATTAGATAGATAGATAGATAGATAGATATTCTCACTTTCTGCTCACTCTTACACACGCTCACAGTGTGTGAAGTGCTTCAGTGTGTATATGATGATTTACATGCTGGACATCGCCATTGATGGAAAAGAAGACATGGAGCTTTATTGAGGTGCCTGCAGATTCTTACTCTTGGTGTGTGTGTGTGTGTGTGTGTGTGTGTGTGTGTGTGTAGACGAGGCACAGGTGCATTTAAATCGAAGGCGGGTCTTCCAGTGGCGGCTCCGCCGGTCATCAACAGCAAGTACGCCCTGCGGGAGACGGACCGGCGCCTGAACCGACTCAAGAAGATGGGCGAGAGCAGCCAGCACTCAGACACACACTCTGTGGGCTCACACACCGACGCCGAGACTCAGGAATCACCACAGACACACTCATGTAAGCGACACATAACACACACACACACACACACACTCCAAGCCTCATGGCCGTGGGTTTCACTCACACACAATCATTGATGAGAACAGCATAGCAACACACGTGTTTTTAGTGAGATTATTTCCTTTAACTCTGTGTCATGCACACACACACACACACACACACACACACACACACACACACACACACACACTTATCCTCTCCACATACACTGCATGGTAACAGTGTACTCTTCAGTAATCCATCAGATGCTTTCCCTGAGTTCTGGAACAATGCTCAAAAAGGCAAAAAGGTAAAAAAAAAGCAAAGAGTGTATTCTAAATGATGGGAGATGTGAGGGAAAGTCCTAAAGCAGTTGCTAAGGCGCCCATTCCATGAAGTCCAGGAGCCAGGTTAGATTGCACCTGGAGGTCATTTCTGGATCCCTCTCTGTCTCTCCCAGTCATTTCCAGTCATATTCTTCTATTTGAATAAAGGCTTGAAGAAGCCCCCACTCCGTCTGTGTGAGGCCAATTAAATGCAGAAAATCCAAAACTTAGCAAGATCGTTTGAGAAGAGCTGAGCTGCGGCGGTGTAAGTCAAACTTTGCATGTCATTGCAAGTAGTCTCAATCCACTGCTAAACATGCAACATGCCTAATCGCAGTTTCAGAGTTTAAGAAGTTTTTTACCGCACAGTTTTGGCCAATGGAATTATCTCCCTCGATGAAACAGCAGTGTTTGCTCAACTTCAGTCATAACGGATTTGCCTCATAGTCTCAAAAATGAACACAAGTTTTTGGAAAGTTTGCCATTTAATTACAAGGTGTAACTTTGTTTGCGAACCGACCAGCATGCTAGTTTATCGAGGCATCAGCTATGGTAACTAAATTGTTGCATCTTTGGTGTATAGTGGCCTTAAAATGCTGTGTTGTAGTCCCCCAACCTCATTGTGTGTAGTAGCCTGTGCAGTGGTGAGGTTCCCTACCCCTCAGTGTGTGTAGTAGCCTGTGCAGTGATCAGGTCTAAAATGCTCTGCTGTTCCTCTTCCCCATCTTCAGCGGCACAGAAACGTTTCCCCAGCCCCGGCGCCGTGAAGCTGAGTCGGACTCGGAGCAGAACCCAAACCCAAACGCAGGCGGGCCAGAACCAGAACTCTGTGTCCCAGCCTCCCTCTTCTACCTCATCTTCCCCGAGCGGCCGCCCTCTCTACCAACACCACCACCACCAGCAGTGGCGGTGGCCGTCGGCTCTCGAAGCGCCACCATCGCTCCCGGTCCAAACGGCCAGCCCACGCCCCTCTGAAACCCCCAACCCCGCGAGCACGCGTCTGCGTAGCCAAGGTCGTGTGCGAGGGGCCGCCGGGCAGCACAAAACCCCCACAGCGCCCCCTAGGGTCACTAGACTGTCGCTGTGCCACAGCATCAAGCAGGAGGCCATTGAGCTGGGGGTGGGGCTTGGGGCGGAGCCTGGCGTGGGTGTAGAGGTCGCTAAGGTCGTAGAGCAAGCGTGCAGCTACAGGACTCGCAGGCTGACACGCACGCTACTGAAGGAGCAGCAGGAGGCTGCTACCGCTGCCAAGGTCACTGAGGTCACAGGGGTCACAGGGTCAAGGGTCAAACAGGAGCCCCACATACCAGACACAACTGGGCCACAGCTGGGCGGGGTGGTCATTAAGACGGAGCCTGCAGACATGGACGAGTACCTGCAGCATGAGTCAGGTGTAGCTCCGCCCAGCCAGCAGCTCACAGCCAATCACAGCACACGGGCAGCACTGCCACAGCGACGGCTGACCCGTCTGCGATCTGATAGGACAGTAAAACAGGAAGAGGAAGGGCTTCTTTGTGACCTTCCCGTGACCTTCCCCCCTACAAACTCTTGCCCAAACTCCTCCCCTTCCCCTAGCCTCGGACTGCTCAGCCAATCGTCTGTCATCTCTAAAGACTTGAGTCACCCAGGAAACGGTGCTTCGTCGTCGTCGTCTCGCAAGCGGAAGAGCAAACGGAAACATCGACCGGTTCGCTACGACGCACTGCTAATCGAGGACAGCAGCGGTATTCCCAAGCTCACCTTGCGCCGCCGTAGCGACAACGACCGCGGCCGGCGGAAGAACCGGGACAAGGCGGATAAAGCGCCAAGCTCTCAGAAAAGCCACCGACCGTCTTCATCACCCTCCTCTTCCTCCAAAATCAGCATCAAGTTCCGCAAGAAGCGCCACGCCGACTGGGGCGGTTCCTACGTGGCGCACCTCAACAACGGCCTCGTTGCCAACGGCAGCAGCGGCGTATCCCACGGCAACCACACCAAGCTGAAGATCCAGCTGAAGCGTGAGGAGGAAGAGGAGGAGGTGACGCAGTCGCACACGGCGCTCGCCTCGGCGCTCGTTCCGCACTCAGCACCGGCACCGTCGCCGCCACGCCATCAGGGGGCGCCAAAGAGACGCTCCAGCAGACGCTGCACGACACTCACAGCAGGAAGCGCCGGCATAAACACCGCACACACTCACGCACACACTCACGTAAACACTCACATCCACCCCGAGCAGCCCCCACGCCATCCTCGTCTGAGGAAGAGGAGGAGGAGGAGGAGGATGAGTTTGACCATTTCTTCCCCCTACCAGCGCCTAAGCGCCTCCGCTTGATTGTGGGGAAGGAAGCTATCGACATCGACATTTCCTCCAGGAGGAAACAGGACCAGTCTCTCCATCTCCCCACTTGACACCTGCCACCCCCCCAACCATCCCCCCACCCCTGACCCCACTTCCTCTAGGAGGAAACAGGACCAGTCAACCCCCCACCCCCCACCTGTAATCAAGGAATCAATGTCACAAAGTGTTGATTTAAAAAAAAAACAACAACATTTAAAAAACAACAACAAAAAAAAGCTTTTTATTGTTGGGAGGGCATGATGGGTGTGAATCTCTGAGAGGCAGTGGACTCTGTAAATTATCCAGCTACAGAAAAAGAGATCATCATCATCACCATCATCATCACCATCATACCAAGTCAAAGCACTTCTGGTTTGTAAGATAAATAACGAGGATGTAGATATGTGTTTGGGGGGAAGGGAGGGAAAAAAGCTGCTTAAGCTGATTTATATAAATATATAATTTCTTTTCCTGTTTTTTTTTTTTTTTTTTTGTAACTTGCTTTGGTGCTGTTCTTTTGAAAGGTTGAAGGGACTTGACCTTTGACCTTTGCCATGCTGATGTAATAGGTGGTGCTGATGGGATGTTGTAGGGAAGATGGTGCTGGATGTGGATGTGTGTGTGTGAGTGCCACAGACATTCTGTACTGTATTGGACAGTAGCCTATCCAACAGCCTGCTCACAACACTCAAGCTTATACACACACACACCAAACAGCACAGCTACTTGTCTGACCACCTCTCCCTCTCTGCATCTCTCTCTCACACACACACACACACGACCCAGAGGCAGTTTAGACACTACACGGCACACACTGAGGAATGCTGACCACACACACACACACACACACACACACACACACACACACACACACACACACACACACACACACACACACTACCTGGTTTTGGGTCCATATCTTACTGGAAATGTGGTTTCTGTTGAGAGAGCTACACCTGTTGTCCAGCGCTCTTCATCAGTGACCACACACAGACATGTAGCAGGGAAAATAAGTATTGACCATGTCAACGTTTTAAAATATATTTGCGATTGGACTACTGGCATGATATTTTGATCAGGCACCAGAATTAGTCCAAGATGGCCACATATTAAAAATAAATAAGTAAATAAAATCAATAACTTCAAAACCTCTAATTAATGAAATAAAATGACATGAAAAATGAAGCATTAAAAATGTTATACATTTGATAAATGTATGTATAAATTTAACCCTGAACTATGCGTCATCAAACATGAACTTCTCGTTGTCCACCAATATGTTAGCCTAGAAATATAAATGTCCAGAACCCTAGTGGTAGCCAATAGTGGAACAGTGATGGGTTTGAATTGGCTTTGTCACCTTGTTTGTTACTCTGATTGGTTGGGAAAAGCTAGGTCCTTCCCTAGGATTGAACATGGTGTTGCCAGACTGGACATTTGTATGTCCTCGTCTGACTTGTCGGGCTACTGAAATCTACTAGCCAGGGTTGAAAATCGATGACAAACGATGGACAGCGCTGGCCCTCCAGTAAGACATAGGGACCATTATATATATATATATATGTGTGTAGGATCATCATCACTCTCCCCACAACCACACACACTCTGCTGGAGCTGGCCAGTTTTCTGTGTTGGGGAGTCAGAGGGATAGTCAGAGACATTGGAGGTAGCAGCAACATTTCTTAGAGAAAGAGGAAAAAATATACCAACAATTTTGGAAAGGTGTTGACATGTTGAATACTTCTTTTCCCTGCTGTGTGTTGTATGTTTGTTAGTAGAGTACATATTGGCTTTGCGTCTCTAGCAGAGGAGATTCCTAGCTAGCTACCATGCGGAAGACACGCGTGTTTACATGGACACTTCTAATGTGATTAGAAAGATTCCACGGTGCATTCTATAGAACAGTATCCAAGGAGATGCAACTCCAACTGAACTAGAATATTCTGATTAGGAGTGTCCAGGTAACCAAGGCTACAGTGCCCACTGAGATGCTACCCATCCATCAGTCACAACCTCAACTCTCCTCACATCAGGCATTCTGATTGCAGCTGTCAAAATACGCTGAAAAATTCATATCAGGATTCAGGAAGGAAACTGGTACACTACACACACACAGACACACACTTGTGCACTTGAAATGGTTGTGGTCTTTGGAGTATGTGAGCAAATACACACACACTAAACATACAAATCTACACTAGTAGTGCTGTTTGATATGTGTTACACACCAACACTCAAAGAGGACTCCTATTGTTACTAGGACCATCAATAGAATGAATCTCTCGGAGTCTGTGTGTGTTTGCGTGTGTACGCAAGAGTGTGACTTTGTAAAGGAAAGTGTTTTAGACTGCAGTTGTAACACTGGTCTGACATCAGTGCAACCCAACAAGCAGTACTGAGAGAGAGTTGCATTTTTTTGTTTTGTTGTTGATCTGAATAATGTATATCATTTTGGATGTTTATTTTTGTACATGTATGTCACCAATCTCCAGGAAAGGTGTTCTTTTACCTGCTGAAGTAATTGGACTGGTGCATCTCCTCTCCTCTCCTCTCCTCTCCTCCCCTCGTCTGTTTTTACAGAGCCCCTGGCAGCTCACGGCTACTCTACCTGTCAGTCCGCATCTACACTAGTGGCATCTCCTCAATACAGCTACAGGAAGTGATGTCACATGATCACCTACAGCTACAGCAATCAACCACACAGGAAGTGATGTAATGTGAACAGTACCAATAGAGCTGCAGTAGTCACTACACAGATGCAATGTGAAACTCCGCAAGGGTAGCCTCACGAATCACACACAAGCTGCTGGTAGTGATTTGTTTTCTTATGTTTTTAAACAGTCCTGTATAGCACAACATGAGTATCAGTGGATCATGGCAGATCATTTCGGACAGAGACTTTTAAAAGTTAAAACAACATTGTTCTAGAAGAAGGGTCGAGCACATAGAACACCAAAAAAGCCGAAGGTTAGGGTTCTCCACAGTGGAAGCCACTGCTGTAGATGTGTTGGTGTCCTCATCATAAGCTTTTAATGTTGCTCTGATGCCTGATGAGGGTCTGTTTCCCAAACGCGTCGTTGCTAGCAGTTACCAATGGGAAATTACAATTAAAACAACTGAGTTAGCAACTATGCCTTTGGGAAACGGCCCCCGGATCTCATATCTCATCGTGAGGCTAGTGTCATCAGTGGCACTGGAACGCTGCTGGCCTCTAATGTCCATCTGGGTGCAGTGGAGAGGCTTTTTTCCTCCTCGACCCACTGGACCAGAGCATCACAGTCATCTCCACTCAGCACTTGGTGCCTTAAACAACTCGGACTCTGCAAACATGATCACCTCTATACCCTCCCAACTCAAGTCCCCCTGTGTGTGTGTGTGTGTGTGTGTGTGCCAACCCCATTCTGTTCTGTTCTCTCTGTGTGTGTGTGTGTATTCAGACCTCTGCTCAGTCTGGGCCAGAACACAACCCCACACATACACACACACACACACACACACACAGTTCTATCCAGTTCCACTCACTCAATCTTCCAGTTCCTCTTCCATCCATCTCCTGTACAGATGTCTGTAGGGACCAGAACAGAGTAACAGGCCCCTTTTAAAGACTGTGTGAATAGTTTGCTGACAGACAACAAGTGTTTTCCAAGGACCCCGGTACCACTGAAGCCCCGTTTGGAACAGACCTGTCATTCACGTGGGCCATGAGGACATAGTGGACTTATTTAACACTTTGAATACTTGAAAGCAACATAAAAGGTTCTTTGTGAGAAAAAAGCAAAACAACAGCCTCTTGTGTTATTGTGTGTGAAAAAAAAAAATGTTCTTCTTGCCTTGGGCCCGAATCACACACAAACTGCGCGTTCGCGGTGCGGGAGCGGGGCGGTCCGTAAGCGGTCCGTGAGCGGTGCCTGTGGGCTTGGGCATTCACACAAGAAATTGTCTCTGCGGTGTTCTGCACGAAGCGGCTGCCCGAGCTCTGCATTCAAAATCTATGGACACCGCGCAAGTCCCGCTTACCGCGCTGAAAACGCTTGGAAAAATAGAACTTGTTTCTATTTCATAAAAGCAGCGCGGGAGCTGCGCGGTTCACCGCTCAGAAAACGGACAGGAGCCGCGCAGAACACGCGTGCAGTCTGAATGACCTAACCTGTTAACATGTATTCTAAATGAAATCGCCCCAAAACCGCGCCCGCGTCGCTTACGCGCTCGCTCACGCACAGGTTTGTGTGTGAATCGGCCGTTGGTATTTCTTCTTCTATGTGACAGGAGTTTTCCAATCAATTTGAAATTGCCCTTGCGTGATATGGTAGCCTAGAACTCTAGACCAGTGTTTCTCACTTTTTCAAGCCAAGGACCACTTTGCGCAAAAACGTTTTTCAGGGACCACCACCCCTCGGCCCCGTCTTCAAGTCAACCCTTTATTGCTAACATTTAACTAAAGCAGTGGGCTTTCATAGGCACTTTTGGGCACCTTAATAGTCATACAGCCCATGTAGGCTAATATAAATTACAGGCCTGCCTCATAATATTCAGTGAACCACTCGTCTTTAACCTTCAAATAATGTCAGTAAGCATCACAGACTTAAAGGTATAATCCGGAGTGAATCAACACGAAGCCCTGCTGTTTTATACTGCTAAGCGCTATTGAAAGCCACCTCAATGATCAAATTTTGTGCATCGTAGACCGAGTTTGTGAAACTACAGCTAACACTAACTGAATGGGGCATGTCAAAAACGAAACCTAATCGATTTGCTTTCGTTTTGAAATGCCCCATTCTGTTACTGTTAGCTGCCGTTTCGCTATCTCAGTCTGCCTTGCATGAAATCCAGTGATTGAGGTGGCTATCAATAGAGCTTGGCACTATAAAACAGTAGGACTATGTGTTGATTCATGCTGGCTTTTTCCTTTAATTCACATGTTTTTTTCTTTGCAAATCCCCTCGCGGACCACTTCAGCTTGGTCGCGGTTGGACCACCACATGGTCCCCGGAGAACACTTTTGAGTACCACTGCTCTAGACGGACTGTAGCGGTTGCTCAGCGAGTATGTCTAGATTTAGTGATAGTCTGTTTTGTCAGGCCAATGATATGGCACAATTTAGATTAGAATCTCCAGTAGAATAAACTCCTGAGTAGAACAGTAGATGTTTCCGAACAGTAGAACTTTCCGAGTGCTGGTTCCGTTGAACCGGCCAGTGTAGTTCTCACCAAAAATCAGAGCAGGCATGATTTTTTTTTTTTTTTTTTTTCTTCCCCTAATTGAACGTGACCACAAGTGAACATCACAAGGTTGGCCCAGGGTCTAAGCATAAAGTAGGCCTAAACAAACCAAGAAAAGGTGAGAGTGGGAAATGATAGAGAAATCAAGTGGTCTATTTATCCAAGTTTGGCCTAGAGAGGATGTGGCCATTGCAGTAATACATAGGAATCATAAACCAGACAGCAGCATAGAGAGTATACTGTAACTCCAATATAGTATATTATATAGTATACTGTAACTTCATTTGAAGAGACTAGAGACAGAGTAAGATAAAACTGAAGGCAGAATCTGCATCATTGGTGCAGTTGGACTTGCCTGCTCTCATCTGAAGACTGGAGTACAGAAACAGGATGATGAGACTAGAATAAGATGAAAGGAGCACTGCAGTGCACACACACACACACACACTGAGTTATGGGTGTGATGGAGATTAAGGGAAGTCCAGGGAGTCCATTGGGACTGCAGCTTTATCTCCTCCTGGGATAGTCAGTCTTGCTATACTACTGTATGCTTCCCCAGTAGGTGTCCTTATGCAGCTTGCTGCAGCTCAGCATCGCTAGCCAGGCCTAATTGGCTAACTGTCAGCATAATGTAGATGAATGCTAATTGGCTGTGCTCCTAGCCCCTGACCTCCAGGACCAACACTGTTAGCCGATACTGTGTGTTTGTCCTAAAGCCATTCTGATGACAGTGTTTTGGCAGGAAACTGACATGGATAGATGAGAGTTTTCACAGAGAGAGTTTCCTATAGCCTAGTGGCTCGCTTCACCTTGAGATGTGCTGTGGGCATTATGTGATGTGTTCTCCAATACAAAGCACCATACTTGCTTACTCAGCTGCAGCAACACAATTCCCATTGACAAACAACTAAGTTGCTACAGTTGTCCCCATTGCCAACCAGCTCACCCTATAGGGCTACACTGGATCTGTTAAGTGTTAAGTCAAGTTCTGTCAAAAATACATTGAAATGAATGGTGAATAGAATTAACAATATTGGCTGTGGTGCTGTAGCCATTTCCATTGTTTGTAATGGAAGCTAATTGTTAGACTTATCTGCTAATTGCAGATAAAACTTTGACGCATAGCCTACATGAAGCTGCTAATAGTCCCCATTGCAAACCAAGTAGGCTACTTGGTTTGCAATGGGGACTAGTATATATAGTTACATGTTAGCAACTGGTTTTGGGGAACACACCCCAAAAGCTGGTTGAGTGTTGCAGGTCGACTCCCCTGACTGACTGACTGACTGTGTGTGTGTGTGTGTGTGTGTGTGTGTGTGTCTGTGAGTGCAGCTGTTTGTTCCTCTGCATGGTGACTCACAAACACAGCAGCAGCAGCATCCACAGCAGGGGTCTCTGACTCAGAGCACACTCTGTCAGACCAACAGAGGAACAGGCTATGCATTAGCACGCACACACACACACACACACACACACACACACACACACACACACACACACACACACACAACCTGAAGTCCTCCTGTCAACTCACAACCTCACAACAAAAATAACACACAACCTCAAATTCCCTTTGCTCCTCAGTGGAGAAACACACACACACACACACACATCTCCTAGGCCAGGGGTCGGCAACCCGCGGCTCTTGAGCCGCACGCGGCTCTTTAGCACCCCCCTAATGGCTCAATGGAGGTTTTGCAAAAATGTGTGAAAATGGAAAAATAACTTCTTTTTTAAAGCCACCACATGCAACTTTTAGGTAAAATTTCGACGTTTCCTATTCATTACACCTTTATGTACATTGCCTAGAACTCACTAGACTTGATAAATGACATGTTCCGGAGTAAAACGAGCCCCTTCACGAGATTGTCCGACCCTCCTAGAGGCAGATACCGCCTATGCAAGATCAGGCAGCGCGTCCCGGCTATCGTAAGTTTTGGTTAGTCAAGCAAGCTAGGTCACGTGACTTAGCCAGAGTTTACTGTTTGAATTACAACGCGATTTGTGACTTCTCAGCGCATTCAACTGTCGATACATTTTGTTAGCGGCGATCACCATTGACTATGCAATTCTAAATGGAGGATTATTGGCAGAAACACTAAATAACTGCTTTGTTTGGTTGTTAGCTTACTGGATGACGCCACCGGATCCTGCATAGGTTCTCTTTAAAAAATATGGTTTCTCAGGGGTAAACATGACACAAACATTCTTATGTTGTAAAAATGTGTGTAGTTGTAAATATATTTCATTTAATATGATATTTAAGAAATGTGCGCTTCAAATGCTGGAAGCCGTTTTTATCATTCGAGCGCAAGCTGACAGTCAGGGATAGAGCGAGGCACGCTCTCCCACTTCTCATCCCTGAGAGAGTTCAAAGACGCCCATCACGATCACACACTCAACAGTGATTATTTGCAAGGTGCAAGGTCCGATGAGCCTAGTGTCTGTAGCTGAGGGGGGAAGAGAAGGATGCTGCTGCGTTTGACAGTTGCACAGACTTCGTGGCATTTGCGAACTTATGAGACGAGGATAATGCACAGAAATCGAAGTTTATCTGTCTTATTTTCGACTGACTGATGAATTTTTAAGCCAGCTGCTTTTTAATCGCAAACTGCGTTAGGCTACTCCTTTTGGATTGTAATTTATTTAATCTCTGACGCTGAGTAAGGGAGAGAATTAAAAGATTGTTTTATTTATTTTTCTCATTTGCACTAACTTAGGCTACTTAACTTGGCATTTTACTTACCTTTTCAAAAGGCAGCCGTTTTATTTTTATAATTGCAAGCTGCGTTTTAACGACAGTTATTGAACATTAAGTTCTATTGCTATTGACGTTGAAGAGAACATTTAATTTCTACACGGTTCTGAAAATAGCATGAGGCTATGCACTTTTTTGTTCTTGAGACCTAAAACCAGTAGCCTGGGAATTCCCATGCTCCTTTGCTCGCTTATTTCATTTCACTCTGCAGAGGATTTAGTTTGGCATTCACCAGGCTATAAAACCAGTGCAACAAAAACCAAAACACTATAGGCTAAACTTGAAGCAGCAATAGGCCTATCGTACATCAGTAGTCACGTGGTGCGTAATTCTCTCAAGGATGCGCTGCAGGGAAAATAAACATTTAATCATGAATGTTTATTTTGTTGGCCTATTTGTAGCCTACTTAGTCATTTTAATAGTAGACATACAGCTTATGTATTGACAGTCTATGTTGCCTTATATAAGGCTTTTAGATTTTTGCGGCTCCAGACAGGTATGTTTTTTGTTTTTTTGGGCCAATATGGCTCTTTGAACATTTTGGGTTGCCGACCCCTGTCCTAGGCCTACCTGATGCTGACGCTGCTTGAGTCGCTGTTTTCTGCCATAATGTCAGCTCAACTGCTGCTCTCCGCTACTGATTCCCAGCTGATGAATATTTTAGTTCCAGAGACTTGTTGGTATTCACCAAAGTGAGAAGTTCTGTGAAATAACTCCTCTGAATGTTCTCAGTGCTGACAGGTGAGCACATAGGTGATTAAAACAACTCTGGGGGGCAGGTTCTGTGTATGTTAGAATGGTGAGCACACAGGTGATTAAAACAACACTCTGAATGGTGAGCGCACAGGTGATTAAGGGCCTCAGCACACGGCTGCCAACAGCATGGCGGAGCACTTTCAAACTCGACAACATCGCTTTTTTCATCGCAGGCGGTGGCAAAGTTTGACACTGATGTATGGGGTCGTTGAATAAAACAATGGAAAATACTTTTGGAAACACAGTGCTCTGCACTTTGTCAGAACAAGTGTGTAGAGGCCTTAACACAAAATACTCCACTGACAGATGAGCACCCAGGTGACGAGCCGAGAAATGAAGGCCTTATTATGGAGCAACATGACTGCATTTCTAGTGAGAGTAAGCACTCATATGCTCTGCTTTATGGTCCTCATAAGAGTCTGCAGAGATTTCGTTTCATTTCATTACCGCCACCAAGGAGCTTATGTTTTTGCCTGCGTCTATCTGTGTGTGCGTGCGTTTGTGTGTGTGTGTGTGTGTGTGTGTGTGTGTGTGTGTGTGTGTGTGTACAATATAACTCAAAAAGTAGCCTACTGCACGGATTTGGATGAAATTTTTGGACAACTTTGTATGTTGGAACGAGTACGAACTGATTTGATTTTGGTGGTGATTGATCGGTGATCCAAAACACCATCTAGAATTTATATTGTGTCTGTGACCACATTGCCTTGGTGGAGGTCTTCATTCTCCAAGTGCTTTAGTTGTTCATTTGATTGTTTGGATTGAGTTTCATTTGTTTATTCCTTATCAATCAATAGTCATGTTTTACTTATTTGTTTCTTATCTCACTTCCTGTTGCTGTTCTTAGTTGTGTGTTCCTGTAAATTGTGCTCATTTGAAGAATTTAAAGGGCTACCAGCAACAGGTGTATCCTGTCTATGCATTCTGATTGAGTAGGGCTGAGAGGCTACCAACAGGGGGAGCTGTTTTATCTCTGTCTTAGTCAAATCCCACAGCCCCTTTAATGGCTGTAATATCGAAGAGCAAGGAGATCTCACTGTGTGTCAAGCAGGGAGGCGTTTTACAATCGACAACTGCTAATGCCAATGCCTCTACCCACTGAAGACCACTCAAGCTCCTACAGACACACACACACATACACACACACACACACACACACACAGGAGGCGTTTTACAATCGACAACTGCTAATGCCAATGCCTACCCACTGAAGACCACTCAAGCTCCTACAGACACACACACACACACACACACACGCACACACTAAGTCTCCACTGACATACACCCACACAGTTCCACAGTGGTTGCTGTGTAACATGCTTCTAGAGCAGATGTGGCTGGTCGTCAAGACAAGGCAAGTGTATTTATATAGCCCAATACAAACACATTTATTTGCCATGAATGAGCTGATAAAGCAACATGGAGAAGAGATTAGAGAATGGGTGCTGTGGGATTGGAGACTAATGCCTGGTCTATATTAGACACAGCAGCCATTTATCCTCTGGCCACCCCCGGAGTGTGTGTGTGTGTGCGTGCGCGAATGGGTGTGTGCTGTGAGGAGGTGTTTGTGTGTGTGTGTGTGTATGTGTGTGTGTGTGTGTGTGTGTGTGTGTTTATGTGTGTGCGAATGGGTGTGTGCTGTGAGGAGGTGTGTGTGTGTGTGTGTGTGTGTGTGTGTGTGTGAACCGCACTGCACAGGGAGTGTGGTGGTTTTGTAGGATGATACACTGACAGTGTCACCAAAAGGATCAGATTTACAGTACGCAGCCCCTGCACCAGACCCAGTTCCCTCTGTGCTCAGGCACCAAGGAGCTCTTTTCAGTCTCTCCAGGACTTTGCGAAAATGTTTTGCGATGAAGATGGCGTCATCTCCTTACATTTTGCAAGCATTTTGCCATAGGCTATTACTGTAACAAGCTGAACTAATATTCCAGACATGCATTGCCCGAATTTCTTAATATGGATTCAAGGATTCATGGGGGTTTATTTGTCACAAGTAGAGAATTTGCGATGATTACACACATGTCTACAAAAACTATTTATTTGATGGAGAGATCTACAGAGGAAGATGGATGGATGATTTAATGGACAGATGGATAGGTGGATAGATAGATGAATGGATAAATGGATGGACGGATGTCCATCTACGGTTGTCTATCTTCCTGCCCTGTTAATGGTGCAATTGTAAATGGTCTCCTATTTGAGTGGTAAGTGGCGGCCTATTTGAAGTCAGTGGAGAGAATGCAGAATGGAGAGGCGTTGCCATGGAGTCTAAGGATGTGTGTGTGTGTGTGTGTGTGTGGATGTGCTTGTTGCTTCCCAGCAGCACTGCTGAGCCCTGCTCCATTATCCCAGTCAAGATCCCGGAATGACCTTTAGGGAGATCTGAAGATACAAACCTAAAGGGCAACACAGCTCTGACTGAGGCGACTGACTCTACAGACCAGTGCACCTTTCAGCTTAAAGGAAAATACTGGAGTGAATTCAAGCATAGCCCTGCTGCACAAGCCGTCTAACAGCAATATATTTTGCATGAAATGAAAGAATTTCGAACGCGAAACACTTTACATTGAGTCAATGTAACCTCAGATCTTACTTTCGGTTTCCAACAGTCAGGTCCCATTGATTCACATTGATTTGCAACAGTAGCTAGTTTGTGTTAGTATGTAGACTATTCACACCTAGTAAGTGTACTGTATATGGGACAGCCAGTGTGAAGGGAGCACACAGAGAGTGAGAGTAGTACAGAAGTGTGCACTATATTGAGCTTAGTGTATAGAAGGCTAGTGTATACTGAGCTAAGAGTATACTATATTGAGCTGAGAGTATAGGAAACTAGTGTATACTGAGCTAAGAGTAAGAGTACTTTCTTTTGGCCTTCAGAAAGGAAATTTCTTCTCTGCATTTAACCCATCTGGGGGGCATACACACATATATGCACAGACACACACAGTTGTTGGGAAGTGTGAAGTGTGTTCACACTCCTTAGGGTGCACACACCAATGCGTGGAGCAGTGGGTAGCCCTTAATCAATGAGCTGAGAGTAGAGAATAAAGGAGATTTGTTTATACCATTGGGTGTAGACTGAGCTGAGAGTAGGACTATATTGAGCTGAGAATAAAGGGGATTTGTTTATACCATTGGGTGTATACTGAGCTGAGAGTAGAACTTTATTGAGCTGAGGGGTGCACACAGGGGGCTGAACACATGCAGGGAGAGTGATGAGAGAAATGAGAGAGAGTGGGAGTCGAGTAGAAGCCTCCTCCATCTCAGTGCCTAAGATGATGGTGGGGGTGGGAGGTGTGTTTTTCTGTCCAGTACCTAAGATGGCTGCTGGAGCAGGAGAGGGAACATCACAGTCTCCTAAAGGCCAGTTTAGGTCAGTGTATCACCCCTGAGGGTCAGTTTTAACACTTCAGAGAGTCAGTTTAACTCTAGTCTCCTGAGGGGCAATTTAACACAATCTCCTGAGAGTAAGTTTAGCATTCCTGAGTGTCAGATTAACACAGTCTTCTGTGAGACAATTGAACATTCTCCTGAGGGTTAGTTTAACACATTTTCCCGAGGGTCACAGAGACGAGAGGGCTATTGTAATACCTCTCCTTCAAAGCTTCCCAAGCCCTAGACAGCTAAACAGATTTCTCTCAATTGGCTATTCCTATTAGGTGGTTACCATAAACTCTTTACACATGCCATCTACATGAACAGGAGATCAAATCAAGCCCGCCAAAATTACAGTCAGTAGAATAGGACTTGCCCTGTTTTAATGAACTAAAGTTACATCAAAGACCCAGTTGTTCTTTTACTTCTTCAGCTACTGTACATCACCAACACCAATAACAAACTATAATATAAATAACTGGATTAGATCCTTACAGTAATGTTTTTATGTTTTTCTCTCTCCATTTCTGTTTCCCCCAAATGAGCTCTAGGTAGCTAATTAAGACAGGTTAACAAGATAGTTAATTAAGGTTTATTTCCTAATATCCATCCAGCTTGATTCCAGGTCTGTAGCCACTCATCTGGCACACTTGGCAAACTAACCAGCAGCACAACCCCTGTGTGCAAGAGAGTACGTGTTTTGGTTTCTGAGTAAGTGTGTGTGTGTGTGTGTGTGTGTGAGAGAGAGAGAGAGAGAGAGAGAGAGAGAGAGAGAGAGAGAGATGGCGGAAGTAAATGTGAGTGTGTGTGAGAGAGAAAGAGAGAGAGAGAGAGACAAAGACATAGATGGAGTAAGTATGTGAGTGTGTGTGTGTGTGTGTGAGAGCGAGAGAGTGGAAGTGTGTGTGTGTGTGTGTGTGTGAAAGTAAATGTGTGTGTGCTCATTTTTGGGTGGTGCCACCTGGCTATTTGGGGATGCTGTGTTGGGTCTGTGTCAGTGGGATTGGATGAGTTTCATTTCCCTGGCCGTGGTCTCAACATGCCCAAGTCCCACGGTGTGTGTCATTGTGTGTGTGTGTGTGTGTATTTCCTACGCACACATCCATTTTTGTCTGTGTTTGTGTGTGTATGTGTGTGCTTGTGTGTATTTGTGTGAGGATGTGTGTGTGTGTGTATGTGTGTGTGTGTGTGTGTGTGCGAGTCAGTGAGTGTGTGTGTGTGTTGGCCTACTGCTTAAACCTCTCTCCATTACACGAGAGAGGGTGGCCGTGACATTTCTGATCCTTCATTGGGCTCCGTTCCTGAGTCTCATCTGTCTAACCCACCAGTATAAACACCCCATTACATCGTTAAACCACAACATTACAGGCTTTTACAAGTATACACACAGCTCGACAGTAAACACCCCATTCCATCAAGAACCATAACATCAAGTTCACACACAATTTTTAGCATTTTATTTTTTATTTTATTTTTTGTCAAACCCTCCCACCCCCTTACACCACAACATCTTTGGTGTTGCAGGCATAATAGAGCCTATTTGAACTGTAACAAATTGTCATTCTCTCAATTGCGTCATTCACTTATTATTATTATTATTATATAAACGTACTGTATCTGTGTGACTGCTCATGTTCAAAACTTTGAACATATAGTGTGCTTGGACCCAATGACTTGGGTTCATGTGTGAATATTTTTGGAAATAATTATTTTTAAAATGAAAAAAAAAAAAAAAGACTTATCAGTGATTCCTGTGTCTAAAGTGTGTAAACGTGTAGTTTTTTGATAATCTCTGTGTACGTAAAACGTGTGAATCAGATACTATGCTTAATGTTGTTGCAAATCTATAGAGGTGATTTGCTCTTTGAGTGAAAGATTTGGCAATTGTGTGATCATTTCTAAAACTGTAAAGACATGGGTCGCCTGAGAACATATTACTGTAAGACCCAGACCAGTGAAGTATGACAGAGAGGGCTAACAGAGGCATCTATAGCACAGCCAGAGGTCAGAAGCAAGGTACATTATTTTCAGCTCTACATGAAAGACCTTGATGTTCTGTTTGTGAAAGATAATGTCAATGAGTCGTTCTAAAGATGGAGTCAGAGAATCTGCCACTTTCACACCACCTTATTTTTTAAATTACTTTATGTATAAATTGTGTCCCCTTGTGGTCTGTCTTGTCACCATGGGGCCAGTTTATTTTGAGAGGTGTGTTCACATGAGCAGCGTCATTCATGACAAACGCAAGACACAGAGAGAGAGAAAGGCGTGTGTTGATTACTGCACCAGTAGGATCCCATTGGGCCTTCAAAACTCTTCAATGTCTTCAGTTTCATTTAAGATTTGGATGTCTTGAAATGCTTAGAATTGTATGTTTTAAAGTCATTACAGTTGATATAGAGCTGAATGATTGACCTCTTTGTTCAGATTCATGTACAAAGTAGTAAAAATGATCAGAAACCAGACAACACAGGCAGGGATGAAAAGGCTCTATCTTTAATCAAAGATCAGAGTTGAAATCACGACCATGGGACGTGTTATGCATGACCACCACCACACAATTCACATAAGCATATTGTTAAAGTTACTGTCTTTTTACCAGAGAAGTCTGTGTCCTGACTCCTGAACCTACCTTTCTGAATCATGAGTATGCACATCATGCCATGCTGAGTATGGATATCTGCAAGAGCTAAAGAAACCCCGTTCTGGCTAGGATCAAGGTCAGCTGAATCCAGTCCACTGCATGTAGACACACAGTCCCACTAAAGGCATGCAGGGACATCCCATAATGTCATGTGTGTTTATATTGCTGACTCAGGCTCTCGCTTCACCCCAGTAGTTTTGTCCGCAGCAGAGTTTCTCCTCCAGTGGTTTTGCTGAGTCAGCAGCCTGAGAGGCCTTACTGGACTGGACTGGACTGTAGTCTGTGGTCTTTTTTTTGCCCTCAACGGTAGCCTGGCACGCCCTCCCAGTGATGTAACACCTTCGGCGTTGCTCTCGCTGGTCTGGCCAGCTACAATCTAAGTAGGTTTTCTGAGTTCCCAAAAAATATTGAACTCCACCCCCTTGGTCAGGAACCAATCAACTTTGAGCAGCTCCAACGGCTCTCAGTCCTGTTCAAGCAGTTCCCTTCGCGTCACATACGTCAGAGGAAAGAGTGGTATGATTGGTTGTGCTTCGGCACAGCATTTTCACTTTGAGAAACTTTGTTAAACGGGCTCTTGGTCAGACCAAAGTCTCCCAGAGCTTTGAAAGTCGATGGCAATCTCAACGACACCTTCTAGGAATCTCTGACTTCAAGGCAATATCCCTCCAAATCTAGGGTTTAGGGTGAGGGTTAAGGGGGTTAGGATTAGGATTAAGGCAGTGGTTTTCAGACAGTGCTGCCTGGAAGGTGCCGTTGAAGGCAAAAAGCACCATTGAGCCTTGCAGTCCCACATGTTGCCAGATGCAGAGGACACCTGCACTCCACCACTGGCCGGCTGAGCATCTCCATCTTAGACTCACACAGAAGGAACTCACCAATGTAGGTCAGACTGGGTGGACATAATACTAAGATAAGATAAAATAGGCTAAGATACTTTATCCATCCCAAAGGAAATGCAGGAGGAGAACTGCACCCCAATCAAGCGTTAGATGCTTTCAGACCATACGCGCCATACCGCCATATCTGCATAATCAACACCTCTCCTGCTCTACCTGTGTGTGTGTGTGTGTGTGTGTGTCAGTACTATGTCTAGCGGCTAGGACACCTGACAGGCTACAGGTGGTTTGTTTCTTTGCTGCTTGTGTGTGTGTGTGTGTGTGTGTGTGTGTGTGTGTGTGTGTGTGTGTGTGTGCGTGCGTGCGTGCGCGTTTCTGCCTCCCACTATGCTGGGCTGACACCTCCTGCCTATCGCTATCTGTGACATGTCGGGAGCTTCTGTCTCCACGGTAACGTGAAGTCTTCTCAGCGTCCCCTCTCACTTCTTGGAAAATGTGTCTGAGTGTTTGTGCTTTAGGATTAGTCAAAGTGCTATTGCATTCTAGATTGATTTACTCATGTGTATGTGTGTCTAACCCTCTATTTGTAAGTGTGTGTGTGTGTGTGAGAGAGAGAGAGAGTGTGTGTGTGCGTGTGTGTGTGTGTGTGAGAGAGAGAGAGTGTGTGTGTGTGTGGTGTGTGTGTGGAGAGAGAGAGTGTGTGTGTGTGTGTGGTGTGTGTGTGTGTGAGAGAGAGAGAGTGTGTGTGTGTGTGTGTGTGTGTGGTGAGAGAGAGAGAGTGTGTGTGTGTGTGTGTGTGTGAGAGAGAGAGAGAGAGTGTGTGTGTGTGTGTGTGTGAGAGAGAGAGAGAGTGTGTGTGTGTGTGTGTGTGTGTGTATATGTGTGTGTGAAGTGGTGGTAAGGAGGAGAGTAGTACAGCGTGTTCCAATCAAACCTCAATCTAAGCGGAGTTATCTTCCTCAAGACACTCAGCTCTGAGCTTCATCTTCCTCTTCCTCTGGATGCGGATCTGAGTTTCAGAGAGGACAGTGAAATTCACTGGCAGAAAACATGGGATCCTTCAAAAACCAGCTGTTTCATGGACACAACTTGGCTGTCCTCAACATCAAAGACACACACACACACACACACACACAAACCAGATATACATATACACATCTCATAGCTCACAGTACTCTCTTTCCTGGCTGGTTTCCAACGTGTGTGTGTTTGTGTGTGTGTGTGTGTGTGTGTGTATCTGTGTGTGTGTGTGTGTGCGTGCATGCGTGTGTGTGTGTGTGTGCATATCAGGTCGGTGAGATGAGTGATAGTGTGAAAAGAGGCCCAGATGTGTGATGTCAGAGGAATGGAATGCAGTGTGATGTCACACATCAGCAGCTGGTGCCAGATGTGCTGCTGCAGGCCAGGCAGCTCAGAGATCATCATCATCACCTTCATCATCATCACCATCATCATCACCATCATCATCATCACCATCTTCATCACCATCATCATCATCTTCTTCTTCATCATCATCTTCTTCATCATCTTCATCTTTATAATCAGGGTTTTAAGATTATACTGGACTACACTCTACAATAGCCTACTCTCATCTCAGAGTACAGCTTCAGAGCTTTAGGTTACTGTGGCTGTATTAGACTACTATACTATATGCTGATTTCATAGTTTACACTACTATACTTTATGTTTACCATGGCTATACTTTCTACTATACTTTATGTTTACCATGGCTATACTTTCTACTATACTTTATGTTTACCATGGCTATACTCTCTACTATACTTTATGTTTACCATGGCTATACTTTCTACTATACTTTATGTTTACCATGGCTATACTCTCTACTATACTTTAGGTTTACCATGGCTACAGTCTCTACTATACTTTAGGTTTACCATGGCTACAGTCTCTACTATATATATAACATTAACTGTGCTGAAACAGCTGTCCTGCTGTTTCACTTTCACTTGTTCGATGATTGTAGTTTAGGATTGAAAAGTGGTGGGGAAGTGAGGTTAGTGTCTATGTTGCTGTATATGTATGTTGGGGTTGTGGGGAATGTTAAATGTTTACATCTGTTCCTTGGAACAAAAATGCATGATGTGTGAAAAAGACACTAAAGAATCTATTTATCTTAGAATCTATTTATCGATTTTCTCAGTTTTTTACAGTTAGAACGTGATTGAGTAAGCCAAACCTACTGAGTCGATGTGGAATGACTGGGAGACGTTTCTGAGCACATACCTAACGACTCATTTGTTGGCATTTTACTTTTACTGTAATGTCATAATCGGTATCCTAGAGACCATAGAACGGACCAGTTAAGATAAAAGCGTGTTTGATTCAGTCCGATTCAGTCATAGTTGTGTAAACAATGAATGGAAAGAATTGCATCATTTCAAATCTGTCCCCAAACACACACACATAACGACTCCGGCACGACCCCCGCAAATACTCTCCATTACCTCACATTACCCATGACTGCCGCTGATGTTCCATTGTATCGGGGTTAATAATCGGTAAGTCTGTTTCCCCTGTTCACTGTAATATACTCCACATGTGTCAGAGATGGGCAGGCCTCTGTGTTTCTGTTCTATCGCCATGGCGATGTTGCGCTAGACCAGTGTTTCTCAAACTTTTTCAGACCGAGGACAACTTTGCCCAAAAAATGTTTTACCAGGGACCACCTGCCCTCGCTCCCCCTCGCCAAGTCACATGCTGCTACCCTTTAACCAAGTCATTTATAGAGTATAGGCACTTCAAATGCTTTAATAAACAGTGAAGTACAGGTCTGCCTCTTGTATTCAGTGAACAACTAATATTTGGCTTTCAAATAATGACACAGGCTAAATTGGCATATTTTTATGGTAATCAACTCGCGGACCACCAGTGGTCCCCACCAGTGCACTAGACTTACTGTACGGCAGGGCTATGCTATGTTATGCTAAGATTTAGCTTGAAAACCAAGCATTGCTGTGGGCTAATGCATATTTATATGTGTGTAACATGCAGGGGCATAGCACCAAATTCTGGGCCTTGTGCAAAAGCAATGGCCATGGTCCCCCCTCATCGCCTGGAATTCAATTCCAGACTCCTCAAGGACCCCCTCCCTCCTCTTGTGGCCCTGGTAACTCATTCCCCCTTTTCCCTGGTAAAAATGACCGTATGACGCCACTGGCAACAGGTTCAGACCTCATGGCTAACGGTTAATAGCTAGCTCTAGCCACATTAGTGTCTATTACAGGGCCATGCTGTCCAGCTGTGTTTTATTACGGCTGTATATGAATGACAAACTGCTTCTCTCAATGCCCCCCCGCACACACCACTCACACACACACACACACACACACACACACACACACACACACACACCCTAGTCGGCTGGCTATTAGCATTAGCGGCTGATTAGGGCGTAAAGGCTAATGGCCTGTGTGTGTAATGATGAGGTGTCCTGGGTTAATGTATGCTAACGTATGCACTCACACGCCAGGAATAGACATGGCAGAGTCCCCATTACATCATAGTGGCAGGTTGTCATGGTGAGCACATCACAGGGGAGCGCTGCATAGGGGCTTTGATCTTACTAGTGTTTGTTTTAGGGGGTTGCTGGTGGGGGGGTGGTGAAGGTTGGGGCGATGATGTGGTTAGGTGTTTGTTTTACGGGGGCTCGCTGGGTGTGTGTGTGTGTGTGGGGGGGGGGGGGGGGGGGGGGTCTGGGTGGTGAAGGTTGGGGAGCGGGGACGTTGGGGTGATGCTGTGGTCAAGTGTTCCTTTCACACACCTGGGGACTCGGACACTGAAGAAAAAAAAAAAAAAAAAGAAAGACATACACAGGGTACAGTATCTGTCTTTGTGTCTTTGGATACAGATGACAAGCTGTTACAGCTGATTGAGCCAAATGCAGATATATCTTCTCTTAGTCTCAGAGGTGTGTGTGTGTGTGTGTGTGTGTGTGTGTGTGTGTGTGTGTGTGTGTGTGTGAGTAGGCCAGACCTCTCTCTGCCTTGTCTGTTATAGGCTAGAGGCTCTGATATCTGAGATGTGTGTTTGGGGGGTTCAGGTGTTTGCTGAAGATTCAAGGCCTCTGCTCTGGACACTGAGGCTACCTGACATACTGAGGAAAGATCAGTCTGTCTGAGCTGCAGGCAGCCATTGAGGGCCTTGGGGCTGCTATAGGCTAGAGCAGGGGTGGGACATTATTTTGGCCAAAGGGCCACGTGGGCTTTTAGATTTTGACTAACGGGCCAGGTGTTTACAGTCAACCGGTTGATGCCAGTAACTCAGAACTTTCTTCAGAGGACATGTTAACATGCAGTGTTTAAAGGGGGGATTTGTAGGCCTATTTCATGAATACAACCAATTTGATAAATCAGGCCTATAATCTAATCTAAGTCACTTTGGCAAAATGAAAAAAATATTTTATTTTTGGGAAGTACGGGCTGGATTAAATTGCTCAATAGGCCGCATGTGGCCCCCGGGCCTTGGTTGCCCAGGTCTGGGCTCTGATATCTGAGGTGTGTGTTTGTCTGGGGGGTTCAGCTCTTTCTCTCACACAGATTAAGATTCATGGCCCCAGCCCTGGACACTGAGGCTACCTGGCACACACTGAGGAAAGATGTCTGTCTGGGTCCAGATTCACCGCAAGACCAGTCCATTATGAAGAGGAGTTACAGCGGTGTGAATATACATTTAATGTCCAACAGATTTAAGCTGTTGTTAGAACATTACAACATCAAACATGTGTAACGGAGGCCAGCTAGCTCGGCTACGCTGGGAATTTGTAGCTTGTGGGGTGGCAGGTTCGAGACCCGTGTGCCGTGCGGAAAGTCACTGGCTACATTGGTGCCGTGACCTGGATTTGGAGGGTGAGTGTAACGGAGGCCAGCTAGCTCAGCTAGCTTGGCGGCAGTACGTGTAAATCCTCATCACCCAATTTGATGGGCACTTCTAACAGCTGAGTTAGAAACTTGGTCTTTTGGCTCAGTTGGTTAGAGCGCCCCACTCCCACGCCGGGAGTTTGTAGCTTATGGGGTGGCGGGTTCGAGACCCATGTGCAGTGCGGACCGTCACCAGCTACACATGTCATCACATCTTCAAGGTTTAAGAGCAATTTTGACTTTGCTGCACTAATGAGGCTGAGCAGAGAATTAGTCACTGGAGAGAAATGAATACTGTTGGAAGGTGTGTGTGTGTGTGTGTGTGTGTGTGTGTGTGTGTGTGTGTGTGTGTGTGTGTGTAGGAGTCAATTAATTAAAGAGGATCAATAGTGCTGGTACTCAGGGGAAATAAGCACAGATGTACTGTGGCTGTGGGTGTCAGCCAGGGATGATTGGTAAGTGTGTGTGTGTGTGTGTGGTGTGAGTGTGTGTGAGTGTGTGTGTGTGTGTGTGTGTGTGTGTGTGTGTGTGTCTCTTAGAGATGATTGGCTTTGATTGGATCAGTTACTTTGCCACACACTGATTATTAGTCAATATCCGCACATGTCTGGGAATACTGTGTGTGTGTGTGTGTGTGTGTGCATTTGATTGGTTCCTTCTGTGGCCTTGCAAGACCTTCTGGTGAGTTCTTACTGTAAAGAGAAGGCATGAATCTTCAAGCTCACATAAACAAAAACAAACCCAACCCAACAAACAAACAAAACCAATCCAAAGGCAAAAACAACAAACACACAAACACACATAAACAAAACCAACCCAGTGTAGTTGCTACTGTACTTTCCCCTCTCACTCCCCCAGGCATTGGGCCTCCATAGTCTATACAGTGGATTCATATCAGCCTGTCCCATCCTATACCTCTCCCTCACACA
>JAODXP020004891.1:40000-42327 GCA_027497455.2 Sardinella longiceps | reverse complement strand
CACACACACACATACATATGGGGTTAAACAGGGAGTGCACCACAGTCTACTACACACAACACTTACAGGTAACACACACACACACACACACACACATGGGGTTAGAGGTCAAACAGAAACTGAAGTACACCAGGGGTGCACCACACACTCTACTACACACAATACTTACAAGTAACACACACACACACACACACACACACACACACACACACAGAGTCAGAGGTGAAACAGATGCTGGAGTACATCAGAGAGTGCACATCACTGTCCTACACATACACACACACATATATATACACACACATATATACAGTATATATATATGGGCAATTCCACGAAAAAGTAAACCTCACCTTAAAAATTTAAGTCTCTCTTACATGGACATACAAATTCTTTCAGAAAACTTCCAATACAAAAAAGTATCGTCTCAATGTAAATATTCAACTGAGCAAGTTTCGAAAGGATATCTGTTTGTTAAAATTTTTACCCTATTCAGCTATAATGTAAGTCTATGGAGGGGCTTGTAATGGGCATAAGTGGGTGATAACACACACAAAGCTGCAATGCTATCAGTTATTTTTTATTGTTGTAATACTATTTCTGTCGTTACAGGTTAAAATCCACCGTTCACAATTGTTTTATATCGTTTTGGAGGGTTTTTCCAGGCGTCACGTCCATAACGTCACATCCATAACGCCATTTCTCCCAATGAAAACCAACTTTTTTAAAATTTACATTTGAAATTAAGTCTTTCTCCGTCTTTACTGAGGTGTCCTGTTTGGTATGAATGTAGTAATATTTACATATCTCTAAAAATTTCACACACTTCACAGCAAAAACTACGCTCTCTCAAAAGTTTGTCCGTTTTTCGTCACGTCCATAACGCAAACTGAACGGCTCATATTCTTATAATGTAAATCATGATATAAATTTTTTGTGTTTGCCTATATTCAGCCATTGAGTTTGCATAAGAATATGAACAAAATTCTGAAATACTGCAAGGTTTGCGGAGATTATGTGGCATTTTGTTCATCAATAATGCATGAAAATGTCACGTCCATAACGCTGGAATTGCCCATATATATATATATATACATGCATACACACACAAACATATGTGCATACATTAGGGCTGGGCGATTATGCGATCTCGATTAGGGATCGCGATCAAATTCAGTTCGATCACGGTGATCAGCTGAGGGCATATTTTCTCGATCACGTGCGTTACATGCAGTTGGAAAGGTGCGCGCCTACTGCTGCTAACAATCCGACTTCTCCAAGTACCCCCAGCTGCGGACTTGCAGCCTCAATGTGGCCGCGGCCCAATGTTGAGCACAACCCTTGCTCTCGACTTCCCTGCACCGCTGTGAGCAAGCCTAACTTTACCAGAGAGAACTTAGCCGTCGTTTCGGGTATTTTTGAAGACGCACGCATTTCTATCGTCTTCAGGAAATTCTGGGAGCATTCCATAGTTAGATGTTGGCACACGGACAGCCACGAATGAAAGTGTTGCGCGATCGTTAAAAAAAAATCATTAAATTGCGAGTGAGCAAGTAGAGTGTTTTTGACGGTACAGGCAAGGAAGGGAGAAATAGTGGGGCACATTTAGCGGTTGCAAGGTTTATCTACGGTTCCCATTCACCCTTATGTGAGACATAAAAGTTCAACTTCAGGAGTGTTGGACATCCGTCCTCTATAGTAGTTACGCAGACGCATCACACCATATTTCACCTTGCCTGGTAGAAATTTGTGTATCATGTTTCTGCTATACTTATTTGAAAGACAGTTTATGAAAGTTTATGCATTTTGGGATAACATAATTGCAATAAATTAGATCAATTAATTGCAGTATCTGTAGGCCTTTTGCGATTGCATATAAGCCAGTGTAATGACAAGATCAGTAGAAAAGCCTACATCAGTGTTTAATTAGTTAATTATTAAATTGAATAGAATGTAATTACATGTAATTTATTTATTTATTTTTACTAGCATACACACACACACACACACCACTAAATAAACGCGTATGTGTGTGTCCTAATCTGTGTTTTCCTGTGTCCCTCAGGTGCGTCCTCTGTCCCGTAAGAGCTGGCTGACGCGGAGTGTGTGTGTGGGCGGTCTGTCTGCCCTGGGGCAGGTCTGGTCTCACATATTCGGGAGTTCCGGAATCCGACTCACACACACACCTCAGCAGCAGCGCCAGCAGCGCGGCTCCTTCAACCAGCGACAGCAGCAGCGCACACACACCTGGCAGCAGCGCCTCACACACACACCCTTCCGCCAGTGGGTGGAGACACACACACTGCACCCCGAGGGGCTGGGCGTGGTGC
>JAODXP020004891.1:27500-30000 GCA_027497455.2 Sardinella longiceps | reverse complement strand
TGTGTGTGTGTGTGTGTGTGTGTGTGTGTGTGTGTTTAATATGCCCAGTGTTGAAAACTGGTACCATAGTTTACCTCCTAGCTGACAGCATGGGATTTCCTAAGAGCTGTGTGTGTGTGTGTGTGTGTGTGTGTGTGTGTGTGTGTGTGTGTGTGTGTGTGTGTGTGTGTGTGTGTGTGTGTGTTATTAAAGCATGGGAGTTCCTAAGAGCTCTGTGTGTGTGTGTGTGTGTGTGTGTGTGTGTGTGTGTGTGTGTGTGTGTGTGTGTGTGTGTGTGTGTGTTATTAAAGCACGGGATTTCCTAAGAGCTGCACACATTGGGGTCGAGTGAAGCTGCAGTTTCCAGTTGTGTCATGTAGCTGCCTTTAACTTTGAAGCTCCGATTGTGTGTGTGTGTGTGTGTGTGTGTGTGTGTGTGTGTGTGTGTGTGTGTGTGTGTGTGTGTGTGTGTGTGATTATGTAGAATGTCTGGAGAGAGTTGTTGCGCTATTAAAGGAGAAATCCAGTGTGAATCAATGTTCTTTAGACGCTGATCAGGATCAGCCGATATTGGCTCAAAATCCGAGAACCTATTAGAAGTCTAATATGAAAAGTAAATTAATCAATTGATAAAAAAAGAAATTCTGACTGAATGGGGGACAAAGCAAAATTGAACTTTCCAGCTCTTACCAGCAACATGGGACAGTTATGGGGTAAAGCAGTCATTTAAAGGAATAGTTCACCTTTTTATGAAAATTGGTTATTCACCCCCTTACCTGGAGTTACATATGTGGGTAAGAACATTTTGGCCTCAGTACTTGCATTGTCCCAGTCTGCCAACCCCAATTTACCTTTAGCTTAACATAGGCACTGGAGAGTTAAGTTGCCAAAGAGTTGCTATCTGGCAACTTTACATTCCAGCGCCTATGCTAAGGTAAAGCTAAAAAATGGGTAAAATTGGTGATGCCATACAAGGAAAACATATGCACTGAGGCCAAAATGCTTTTACCCAAATGTGTAATTCAGAGTAAGGAGGTGAATAACCAATTTTCATAAAGTGGTGAACTATTCCTTTAAAGGACAAAAGAAAATTTGAGGGCAAAAGAAGAGAATATTCTGGGGCACAAACTTAAAAATAAGTTATGAGTTATTGAATGATGAAAGACTCACTGAAGTGAATAGGGTCACCCATCTTGAGCTACAGACAGCTGTGTGTGTGTGTGTGTGTGTGTGTGTGTGTGTGTGTGTGTGTGTGTGTGTGTGAAAGAAAGAGGAGGGCATGTGTGTGAGTGTGTCCGGGGAAGGTAAGGGTGTGTGTGTGTGTGTGTGTGTGTGCACATGTGTGTATAGTCTATTGAGTGTTAGCACAGTGCAAGGTCTTATTGGCAGTTTATTTCAGCACCATGGCCAGCAGCCAGTGGGACAATACTGCAGACAGTACCACACCAACCCAGCACACACACACACACACACACACACACACACACACACACACACACACACACACACACACACACACACACACACACACACACACACACACACACACACACTCACACTCACACACACACACACACCAACCCAGCCCAAACACACACACACACCAACCCAGCCCAAACGCGCGCACACACACACACACACACACACACACACACACACCAGCACAGCACATACACACACGCAACCCAGCCAGGGCCGCCGTTCCCCATACGCAGAGTACGCAAGGTGCGTAGGGCCTCAACCACTTGGCAGGGCCTCGGGGGCCTCCAATTTTGAGCTTTACTAAAAAATGTCATGATAATAGTTACATTGCAAAAATATATGAATTAGTAATGAATAGGCCCATCATTTTTTGTTAAAAATTGCGTAACTCATCATACAATTCAAGCAAATTAACAGTTTTGCCTAATATACAAAGATAGTCCTACCCACCCCTATTCCCTGAAATGGTACATCCCAAATTGCGTCTTTGAGTTTGTTGTGTCGGCTTTGATTGAAGCAGCAAGCAGCAACGTTAGAAAACTGCAAATTGCAAGATTCTGCTGTGCAAATGTTCAGTAAATGTGTCAACATCGTTGACATCTAATAATGAAGAGACAGCATGAATCTGGTGCTGAAAAGCGAAAGAAAAAGAAGCAAAAAGAAGACGCCCGTGCATCCCTGGCCGGTAAGTCCGTTTAGGCTAACGTTAATTGTTTTGCTAACTTAACGTTCAATGATGTTGCTCAATTTAGGCTCGGTTGGTTGCAATATGAAACAATCTGGATTTTAAAATGAATGTGGCATGTTTGCAAGTAGTTGACAATTGTCACTGTAGTTTGTAGATATCGTGCCTTAGTCAACAAAGTTCAAGATATCCGCAGTGCACTGCTTCAGTCCAAATCTTTTCTTCCAATCCTGATTTAACATGATCAGACAGCAACTATAGATTGAGACTAACAATTTAATTGTTTGGAGCCTGCAGTTGTTTTTATTTAATTCAATCGTACTGCTGCTGTTAAGAAAGTTGTATCACTTATTT
>JAODXP020004890.1:40000-43789 GCA_027497455.2 Sardinella longiceps | reverse complement strand
CGCCTGGTTAGAAGCTCTGATGCTTGCAATGGTTATTCGAAAAAAAGGTATGAAATCAACACAGTAATTGTAGGTTGAGTTTCTCTGAATGAGAAACAAGAGTTCTTGTGTGGGTTTACTCTTGTTAACTGACCCGCTCAACCTTTAAAGCCATGAGTGAATTGCTGTCTAACACTATTGGGGATTCATTTGAGTTAGGCTATAGCTACTATGTGTGACGTGACGTTGTCATTATGAATGTGGCGTTATCAACAGGTGTTATGGTGTATCCTATGGTGTATGTCCCAACCCTCCTTGAAACAGTCTGTGTGTGTTCAGGTGTTATGGTGTATGCCTGGAGAGAGAGAGAGAGAGAGAGAGAGAGAGAGAGAGAGAGAGAGAGAAATTGTGTAGGAGTTTCAAGTTAAGTGGGCCAGCCAGCGTGTTTATTCAGACGTCAGACGTGTGTGTGTGTGTGTGTGTGTGTGTGTGTGTGTGTGTGTGTGTGTGTGTGTGTGTTTGTAAGACAAATATAGCAGCCTGATCCACATCTCTCTTGGTCAGGACTTATATCAGCAGCAGGTCTGTTGGCTCACATAACAAGAGACAGAGAGAGAGAGAAAGAGAGATAGAGAGTTTTGACAAAAAACTGAATTATGTAAGATAACTAATTAGCTCTCTCTCTGTCTGTCTGTCTCTCTCTCTCTCTCTCTCTGCTGATGTGCCAGAGGTGAAGTGAAGAGTGAAGTATTCAGTGACCAGTTCAGACAGACAGACAGACAGACAGACAGCACACACACACACACACACACACACACACACACACACACACACACACACACATGCTCTAGTTCCTAATGCCTTTGGAGTGCTGCCACAAATAGCTTCTGAATAAAGATGGAGCCGTTTCCGTTTTGGAACTACATCTGGGAAAGTGACCCACACACACACACACCCATCCTGTGCCCAGAGACACACACACACACACACACACACACACACACACACACACACACACTACGCCTGATTTGTAACCATGTGTGTGGGTGGTGTGTATGTGAGGGGGGTCAGAGTGGGCGGTTACCGTGGCAACGCTTTTCATGTCTGGGCAGGCTGGTACGCGCGCTGTCAGGACACCGGGAGAGACGCACGCTCTGAGACGCGCCAGTTATACCGCCGCCTTCGTGGTTTCCGCGCTCCCCTCGAGATAACCTTTCTCCCCGGAGCCCCGGGGATTTGACTCAACACACCGGCTCTCCCGCTCATCTGTACCGACAGGCCTGCCAGTGTTCACTACACCGTTCGTTCCGCTTCTGTCTCATGGGGATAAACCAAACAGAACGCTACTTACGAGGGTCACTAAAGTCGCGCCCCCAGCAGTGAAATATTAGCCAATTAAAACAAACGTTTCAGCTGCTCACAGCAAAAAAGATGGAAGTTCCAAACTGCCGGGGTATTTTTATCTTCATTTGTTTGGACAGACACTTTCCAAGTTACAGGAGAACAATCATGCAAATAACGACTTCCCAAGATCAGAGTGTGTGTATTTGATTCCAGTAACCAACCTATAATACCGGTAGGCGTGTGCAAATAAATTAGAAGTGCGTTTGGCTGTAAAACTCTAGATCACGAGGAAAATCAGCATTCCCAGAAAGCCAGTAGGCTACGTCTGAAGGTTTTTTTTTGTTTGTTTGTTTGTTTGTTTTTTTGCTGCACTAGTAAAACAAACTGTCCTGATGTCACATGAAGAAACTGTTCTGATGTCAAGTTAGACATGCTGACGTGTATGTTGACTTACAAACACAGATGATTCCCATATACTGATATTATATAGTTTTAATAATAAAAGGAACGAAAGAAAGGCTGATGACCATGGACACTATTCTAGAACCTCTACTGATCTCTGTTCATTCCCCTCTGTTGTTCCCCCACTGGTAACTGCAGATGTGATTGCAGGTCTGACACAGAACAATGGCAGAGGCTTGAGGAGATTTTATCTGGATTTTTTTGGTGTATGGACTACTAGACCAAAGATGCTTCTACCTCTCTAGTAGTGCTCTTGAGTTTAGTGAGGGGGCAGCTGGGGAGACTCTGGTTGGGCTTACTTCCTCCTCTCTTCTTTCTTTTCCTCTTCTCTGACTTCTGTTCATCCTCTCATCATTTCTCATTCCTCTCTTCCTTCCTCTCCTTTTTTTCTTTCATCTTCACACCAGTTCTCTATCATCACTCACTCAACATAGTTCTGCAGCGCTTGTTTTCCAGAATGTTCTCCTTCAGAACTCATGCAAGACCCCTCCAACCCCCACCCCATTCTTCCTGTTCACAGCTCCCGTTTCTCTGCTCAAAGTGTTTACTCAATAAATAGTGCTTATGCCCGACACCATTAGCCATCACAATCTGTTTCGTGTGTGTGTGTGTGTGTGTGTGTGTGTGTGTGTGTGTGTGTGTGTGTGTGTGTGTGTGTGTGTGCGTGCGTGCGTGTGTGAACACCATTAACGGCACCACAATCTGTTTCCAGAGTTACTGAAAGGTCAGGCAAAGGTTGCCGAGGTCATAGCACCCTGTCAGAAAGAGGAAGTACTCTGGCGCCAGTTTTGCCAAGGGGGTCTCTGCTGCACACACACACACACACACACACACACACACACACACACACACAGACTGGTCAAGGAGTTCCAGGGGGTGGTGGGAGTATGTGTGTGTTTATCTGGATATGTTTGCTTGTGTATCTGCAAATAGGCGTGTGTGTGTGTGTGTGTGTGTGTGTGTGTGTGTGTGTGTGTGTGTGTGTGTGTGTGTGTGTGTGTGTGTGTGTGTGTGTTTTCACTTACAGGGCTTCTGTTAATTGTTGCAAGATGGCCAAGGGCAGCCAGGCAAGCAGGCTAGAGTGGGAACAACAGAGAGGTTTGAGCTGCAGACTCCCCGCACTCATCCAAGCAACAGCAGCAGTGTAGTGTATTGTGCTCTACGTCTAATGTACTCATCCAAGCAGCAGCAGTAGTGTAGTGTAGTGTACTCTACGTCTAATGTACTCAAGGAACAGCAGCAGTGTAGTGTAGTGTGCTCTACGTCTAATGTACTCATCCAAGCAGCAGCAGTAGTGTAGTGTACTCTACGTCTAATGTACTCATCCAAGCAACAGCAATAGTGTAGTGTAATGTATTGTAGTGTAGTTGAGTGTAGTGTAGTGTAGTTGAGTGTAGTGTAGTGTAGTTTAGTGTTGTCATCCAAGCAGCAGCAGCAGTAGTGTAGTGTAGTGTGCTCTAAGTCTAGTGTAGTGCCTCCATTCTGAGCAGAATTATGTCACAAGGAACAGGAAGAGAGAGGTAGGAGGCAGGTCTTGCATTCCTTTCCAGAATGTTCTGGGAAAGAAGCACCGTTCAGCCACACCATCTTTAAAACCTTGACTGGAGAGTGATGGCTGCATTGAGACAGACTCAAATGATCCAAAGCAAATGCAAAGTATTTAATGGAGCGCCTCGTGTGGCCCCGAGTGGAATTACAGGAGAAATGGATAAATTGTAGCTGGCATGCGTGCTATCAGGAGATCTGGGCTCCAGAATATGTGCCCATCTCCATCTCAACATGGCTGCTGTATGACTACAGTGGGGGGGTTAGTCCTCTGGTAGTCCTATGTGTTGACTGTTAACTGATAACTGTAGGTGGTTTGAAAGTGTTTGAAACTAAATTAAACTCTCCACTATAGGTCCTTCAGTGATTGGTCCACAGCAGGAGGCTGACGCCCAAATATGCAAATATGGTTGTCTGTCATCTCCCCTGCATTGGACTGCATTCCATTCCTACATCTCC
>JAODXP020004890.1:0-27500 GCA_027497455.2 Sardinella longiceps | reverse complement strand
CCCTGGTTCTCTGGCAGTAGCAGCATCATGCTGTCTGCATTGTAGGGAAGCAACGGCGGTGAGGTGAGATGATGATGATGTGTCTGGTCTCTGGTACTGTCTGTCACTGAGCTCTACACTCACACTTCAGTCTCATGATGGGGGGGTGGGGGGAGGGGTGCACCTGCCGAGGGTCTGGCTTCCGCCGTCACCACAGTAATTGGCACCTTTGTGACGTCACGCTCCAGAACCTGTCTGGACGCATGCTCACCTTACCGTGTGCGTCAGCGTTCCGTCTGCTCTGTTGTTCTCCAGAGACACGTGCGCACACGTGTGTGTGTGTGTGTGTGTGTGTGTGTGTGTGTGTGTGTGTGTGTGTGTGTGTGTGTGTGTGTGTGAGAGAGAGATACTCGATGACACGATGGGTACACCTGTTTATGGACAAAAAGCACACACACACACACACACACACACACGCACACACACAACACAGCACCAACATTTAAACATTACTCACAGAGTCAGTGAAATCCAAACATTGGGCTGCAGTTGTAGTTTAGCTTACAGCTGAACTGAATGTTTGCACAGACCTCGGAGAGCAGACACTGTTGTCTGTCTCAACCTGCTCACAGCCTCTGCGCCAAGCCAAGGTCCAGTAGCACCAACGCAATAAGACAGCAGCAGCACACAGGACCAAAGCTCATGACAGACAGGGACACATGTAACGCAATAAGACACCAGCACACAGGACCAAAGCTCACGACTGGGACACATGTAACGCAATAAGACACCAGCACACAGGACCAAAGCTCACGACTGGGACACAGCAGGACCAATAGACTCATGCACGCAGGACCGGAGACATGTAACGCAATAAGACACCAGCACACAGGACCAAAGCTCACGACAGACAGGGAGACATGCATGCAATAGACACCAGCACACAGGACCAAGCTCATGGCAGGGAGACATTTACGACACCAGCACACAGGACCAAAGCTCACGACAGGGACACATGTAACGCAATAAGACACCAGCACACAGGACCAAAGCTCACGACAGGGACACATGTAACGCAATAAGACACCAGCACACAGGACCAAAGCTCACGACAGGGACACATGTAACCAGCAAGCTCACACTCACTCAATGGTACACTAGTAAATAGTAAATAAGAAGTTGGCCTAGTTAATGAAGTCAACCAGCTAGCATGTCTGAATGGGATTTTTCCTTTAAAATCTATATAATCCTGCTGTGGCGACTGTCTTTAAAGGAGAAATCTGTTTCAATTCAGATAGTCTTGACTCTTGCTGTGACCACTGCCATGTCTTTAAAAAAGAAATCCAGATTCAATCCATATCTTGTTGTCTGAGGTCACTGAATGCTTGCTGTCTGTGGGAAAAAGAATGAAAAAACATGATAGAACATAGACTTAATAGCAAACCAGAAGCTACTGTAACATTAACTGAATGGTTCATATAGGCTCTATTCTGTTACTCTATTCTGGAACATGTCACAACCTAATGTTACTGTAATGGGACAACATCATTGATATCTTCCTATATCTGTGGTATTAATATGTGTGTATATGTTTGCGTAGATTTGCATATGTCTGTGCATCATATTTAATGTGTAAATGCTACACCAATTACTTTCCTTGGAGACAAAATAAATGTCTATGTAGTGTGTGTGTGTGTGTGTATGTGTATGTTTGACTAGACGGCAGGCTAGGGGCCAGGGGGTGCACCCTGACTGGGACATGGCTGACCTCTGCTGGTGGTGTGGAGTCATTGCAGCTGTCTGGCCTGAGGCCATGTGGAGCAGTCAGAGGTCTGAGCACTGAGGAGCTCCTAAGGCCAAACCCTACTCACTCACTCACCAACCCAGGGCTGGACCCATGGTAGTGATTTTATTCAATAATGACTTCATGAAAAGCTAAAATAACATGTATTTTGGACACATTGCATGATTTAATTGGCCTAATATTCCTCAAGAAAACCAGTAAATCATGACAGCCTCTGCCTAAATGATTTCTGCTGCCCACGGGCATTGCCCTGTATGCCCTATGGCCAGTCCATGCCTGCGCTCACCTCTGTTTGACACTGCACACGTCCTCTGTTTGACACTGTAACAACTGTTTGACACTGCACTCACTCTCTGTTTGAGGCCCCGGCCCAAAAATGATTGTCGGCCCACTGGGCATTGCCCTGTATGCCCTATGGCCAGTTCATGCCTGCGCTCACCTCTGTTTGACACTGCACATGTCCGTCGACGGGTCTCACTGACTTTGCATGGAGCTCTCTCCAAATGCATTGTGGGTCCGTCCGTTCCGTCAGCTCCGTTGCTTCCGTTGAAAAGTTTTCAGGTAGAAATGGGTCCTCAACCAATCAAGATCGACTTCCCCTCCGTCAGACACATCCTCCGTTGCCCATCAACGGACGTGTACATTTTGAAACGAGGGTAAGTCTGTCACACGCTAGTTTGCAGGGCCACTGCTAGTAGCCGGCATTAGCACATGCAGGACTGTAGACTGGAGAAGAGTCTAGGGCTGCAGAACAGACCAGCACACAGACTGGTGTGTGTGCGTGTGTGTCTGTGTGTGTGTGTGTGTGTGTGTGTGTGTGTCTATGTTTGTATAATGTGTGTGTGTCAGAGCATTTATGTGTGTGTGTGTCTGGTCTGTAGGTGTCCCTAGGCAAGAGCGAGAGGAAAGAGTAGGCGTCCTGCTGCCAGCTTTTCCTCTTCCTGTCTGTGTGTGTGTGTATGTGTCTATGTGTGTGTGTGTGTGTCTGTGTGTCTATGTGTGTGTGCCGTTCTCTCTCACACTAGAGAGGAGTGTTGTGTGAGCAGTGTCCACCTACACACACACACACGCATACAATCACACACACAATATAACACATACTCAAACACACACAGACTATAACACACACACACGCAGATACACACACACACACACACACACACACACAAACAGAGACAAAAATGAACACAATAACACATGCACACACACTAGCATTTACGCACTATAACAAACAAACACTCGTGCACACACACACACACTATAACACAGGCATTAAGTGAACAGAGTGGGTCAGAGTGTGTGTGTGTGTTTGTGTGTGCGCGCTCTGTGACTTACAGTAAATAAAATAGACCCGCTCCCGACCCATGCTAGACCTTTGGTATCCTCACAGCAAACTGCAGAAACTCACAGTAGAGGTCTGTAAGTCTGGACTCGTTTACTGCAATTACAGTCTTTGGTTGTCTGATCTTAACGAGGGACAACAATCAAGTGTCTTCAAGTTATTCTAACAGTGTAAAATCAGTGTGTGTGTGTGTGTGTGTGTGTGTGTGTGTAGCTCTGCATTTGTGAGAGTTCTTGACACATCACTGTTGGCTAGGAAGAGTTGTGTGTGAGCGTGGGATGAGATTAGCATGTATGTGTGTGTGTGTTTGTGTGTGCCTGTGTGTGTGTGAGACTGTGTGTGTGGGTTTACACTGGTGTGTATGTGCATTTTTGTGTCCATGTGAGTGTGAGTGTGTTTGTATGTCCATATGAGTGGGGGCTGACATTGGTGTGTGTGTGTGTGTGTGTGTGTGTGTGTATGTGTGTGTATGTAATGTAACTGTGTGTGTGTGTGTGTGTGTGTGTGTGTGTGTGTGTGTGTGTGTGTGTGTGTGTGTGTGTGTGCTCAAAGCTCAGAGACGGACTCGTGGGCTGCAGTGGCGGACTGGCGGGGGTGGAGAGCAGCCAGCTCAGTTTGTCTGGAACAGAAAGTCCTCCTTTGCCCGCTCTCTCTCTCTTCCTGTCCAATTCTCTGAATTTATCTTCCTTCAGTCATGGTAGCCTACAGAGATGAATTTAGGGGAGATCAGGTACATCATCTAAGTTCCAATATGTAAACTCCATCAAATTCTATTCTATTCTAGTGTGTGTGTGTGTGTGTGTGTGTGTGTGTGACTAGGTGCACCTAGGTGTGTGTTGGTACTACGTTGGTCTGATGATGGCATTTGTCCTAACTTTGGGACGCAACAGGGATGGTGCATCTTGTAGGCCAGACAAATACTCTCTCTCTCACACACACACACACACACACACACACACACATTTCATATATGTTTATTAGATTATAGCTATTATCATAAAAGTAGGCCTATAGGCTAATTAATTAAACATTTAGATTATTTAATATGAATGCACAAAATGAACCGATAAAGAAGGTAAGCTGTCAAAACCGTAAGAAATAAACTAAATTAGGCAACAACTAAATGCCAGTGATCATCAGGTCCTTAGATGGCACTGCATCACATACAGCAGTGGTTCTCAAAGTGTGGTCCGGGGACCACTGGTGGTCCGAGCAAGCTGAAGTGGTCTGCGAGTTGATTACCATAAAAATATGTGAATTTAGCCTGTAGATCAAAGATTAGTTTTTCACTGAATATAAGAGACCAAAGATTAGTTTTTCACTGAATATAAGAGGCAGACCTGTAATTTACTCTTTCTTAAAGTATTTGAAGTGCCTACTCTGTAAATGACTTGGTTAAAAGGCAACAGCATGTGACTTGGCGAGGGGGCACGAGGGCAGGTGGTCCCCGAAAAACACTTTTTTGGGTAAAGTGGTCCTCGGTCTGAAAAAGTTTGAGAAACACTGACATACAGGAATGCTACAGTAATGGTAATCACAAATTGGGCTCAGGAATACTTCCACTTGCAGACGGCACACCGTGCGTTTACGACTGGCGCTTGCTGTCATTGCTATTCTGTGTGAGCGCATTGTCCGTATGTAAGTCCGTAGCAGATGTTAGCGCCCGAAGGTGTGGTGATGGTGTGGCGAAGGTGTGGCTTGGCGCAAAGCGCAACAGATGCTATTATACAGACGCAGAAAAACGGTCCGCCAGTGACCAGGAAAAACCTAGTCAATCACGCATTCCTGAAATGCTATTTTATGAGCGCACAATGCAGTAGGCCTAGGAAATGCAGTCCTCGTTCCAGCAAAACAATGAAGGCCACAACATTAATTATTACAATCGGAACATCATTATGAAGTCCAGGAAGATGTGGTTAACCACAATTTATTAGCCTGCAACAGAAAACGCGTGAGGATATAAGAAGGGGGACGTTGAATGGAGAATCAAGTTTATTTTTGCTCTCGAATGAAAATTCCGAGATATCTATCAGGACTAAATCAGCTTCATTCGTGTATGGTGCAGACTGTACACATCAATTTAATATTACCAGAGCCATTACGGCTCTGACTATTACTATACCCGATGTGTGAGCTTGCTAGCTATTCAATATTTTAATTTCCTTAAATGCTCTAGGAGGAGATCCACTGGTGTTATAGCAATTCACCAGGCGCTTTGCGCTTAGCGTTCTTAAAGGCAATGAAGGACTGACCTGTCATTGGTTATGTCTGCGTTACACCCATAACACACCCATGATTAATTAGGCATCGTAAGTCCAACCTTTTTGAACTTTGCACTGGCGCGAAGTTCATTTTATGCGTGTGAAAATAGCAAAATGCCATTTAATAGCACAATAGCACATGCAATAGCACATCATTTGACACTGCGTCATCAAAATAGGGCCCTATAGGTTAGAGAAGAAGCCATTTCTAAACATGATCCAGAAGCTCAGGCTTTTTCTCTGGGCCAAGTCTCATTTGACTGTGTCAAAGTGGAAGACTGTTCTGTGGTCAGACAAATCAAAAATCGTTCTTTTTGGAAAACTGGGACGCCATACCATCCGGACTAAAGACGTCAAGGACAACCCAAGTTGTTATTGCTTATTGTTAGCACTCAGTTCAGAAGGCTGCACCTCTGTTGTTGGTTATTCTTCCTGTGACAATATAAGCCATCCCCTCAAGAGAAGACTAATAATTTGGGTCCAGAGTCACATTGACATAATTTTGTTAAGACTTCAACTAAAACTTTTGAGTAGGCTAGCTGCTTAGTACTCAAATGCAGCAATCATTAACTCAATTGTATTGAGTATAAATTACTTAAAATGCGTATTTAAAGAGTATTTAAAAGGTTTGAGAAGTTGCAACTTCAGCAGCCAATATGGCCTGTTAACAGTCCTTATGTTGATGGAATGTAAAAAGTTAACTATGTTCTAAAGTACACACAACTTGTGAGTGGAACTGAAAGTCCTGAAGTGTCATATCTTTTCTTGCCATTCCTGATAGACTCATGTAAATTCCAGTTTACCAGAAACTCCACTACACTTGTTCAGCATAAACTGATCACATGAGCCTAAAGAAGGAAGATACAAGTGCACAATTGAAATGAGCACAGATTGCCCAACATTGTGCAAAACAATTTACCTCACTCATGTCAGATGCAGCGCCCCCTTGGTCGCAGCGATCTGATGTTGCGTCCAGTAAAAGGTATTTCAGGACTGATATTGAACGGATGGACCAACCAGGAGACGCGTACGAAGCAGCGGGCGGGATTTTTGACATAACTCATCTCTAGCAAACTTACAAAACACATCTAACAGTTATATATGAAAGACATCTAAATTATATTATGGCAGTTGAATCGAGTACTGTGGCAATTATGCCGCAGATTCTAGCATTTATGTTTGTTTGGAACAGGTGAAAAACTAGAAATCGCGTGGGATCACGGTATGCAATTGGTAGGTTTCGATTTAAGTGGTTGAAGTAAGATGACGGACAAGTGGTTTATCCAAGTACATGTAAGGATTTTTGATGACATCCGGTCTTTTGAAACAATTTTCTTATCAAGCGACATCAGATGCATGCGCCCAAGGGGACGCTGCATCTGACGTGACAGATCATTCAGACGGGATGGCAGGCCGACGCTGGCTACCGCACGCTGCAGAGCGTTGAAACTTTTGCTGGATGACGTGCCAGCGGCAGCCAGCGTTGTCCTATCAAAACACAGCGTCAAAAGATTCACGGTTGTGACTGGCTGATGTGAGCGTCAACGCCGTGTGTTGCCGTTGGCCTGCCGCCCCGTCTGAATGCTCCGTGAGTGAGGTTAGCAACCATTTCATGAGGAATCAATTTTGTACTGAGCCCAGAGAAAGAAAAAAAGATAAGACAATGGCTTCAAATTCTCCTTCATATTTTGAGATGGGCTTCTCAATTATTCTTACCATACCCTGAAAATCAACAAATAACCTAAGCAGTATCCTATCTTAAATTTGGCATACATTTTCAATCCTTGTAGAGGTCTTTGAGCTTTAGGGCTGTAATCGTCCCAGCTGAAGCCAGTTTTTCAGCTTCATAAGAAGTGAAATTCACTAAAATTATGAATTCAGGCCATAAGGCCACTATGGGAACAGTGGGAGCAACTGAAGATGTCCTTGCCTGTGTGAAGGCAGCCAAGTTGTGCTCTTTAAATTTTGTGTATTTGAGGTAATGGTGAGAAGGAAATTCAAAATAGCCAAATAATGACCATAATGAGAAGTACCGTCTTAGCATAAATAGTTTGTTGAGACAGTTGAGGTCTTTTTGCTTTGGGATTGTTTCCTGTTTTTGATCAGACACATTCTGTTCCTTTTTTCCTTTTCATTTTTTGTTTTGGATTTTACTACAGTCCATCATTTTTGCATTGTTATCTCTTTGTACATTTAAAATGTTATTTTTCAACACAACCAATTCTTTTCTGTGGTAGAGTTAAAAAGGCAATTCCACAAAAATATTATGTTCATCGAACATGTTGGGGTTTACAGACATCAAGTTCTAATGACACTGACTGTCAATCTGTTAATGCTTGCTGTGGCAATAGAATCCACTTAAATCAGTTTGGATTTCATTACCAAACTCTCCATACACTGTAAAAAGTAATTCGGCTGCCCCTTAAATATCACAATAACAAAAAGATATAGTACATTATGTCAATAAAACGGCACTGTAACTACTTTTTGGTGTGAAATCAAATTAAATTAGGTAAGCCATTGAATTAATTAAATTAAATATTTGACAACTTGTAGGCTTGGCTTAGTTTTGACAGCTTGAGATGGCTAGAAAAAAACCTAGGCCTAAGTGAACTTTTATAACTGTAACATTATTTTATAGTAGCCTATGTCATTCTGCGCAAATGTAAATAAGACTTATTATCATGGGCTGAAGTGTTTCTTTTTCCTCACAGTTTCTCTGCACCTCCTGTTTTTTCCATTACATCCTATAATGCACGGCACAAAGTCAAAAAGGTGTGTTTGGGTCAGCCAACCTTGCTTTTGTTAAATGCCATGGCTGAAAAAGGCTTAGCAAACATGTTAACTGTGACAGACTCGGGAGAGAGCATGTACTGTATGAGCAAGCCATTAGCCACCTGAAGTGATTACAAACACATTTCCCAGCATGCCTTGCTCTTTTGACAATATTGGGAAACAACCAATTAAATATATGATTAGTAATTGTGATTACAACAGATAAAGTGTCATTGCTGAAATACAAAATATCAAAGAAAAGAAAGAAAATGACCAATGACTATGTGGGGGTGATATCATAACTGTGTGTAGTATGACTAGTGGAGCGATATAAATATTGATTGCCTCAAAAATCCACCTTACAGCAGGAACAAATGAAGTTAGGTTAGCTTCTCAACTTTATTAATAGTATTTTCAAATGGCATAGGCTGAAGAATTACTGTATAGTGGTAGGGCCACTGTCAGTTCTGCTGCCGGGCCAGTTAGACCAAATCAAATTAATGATGATTAAAGCAAAACTTTCAGGGCCACCGGCTCAAATAATGAGTCATCCCATTGGGCATTTGCCGGGACTGCCAGTATTGCAGTCCGTCCCTGCCCATAATACTTGGAGACAACTCACAAACAACACTGTCATAGAAGTGTGACTTAAATTGACCTATTAAATGACTTAAATTTCACTTTGATTTTGTTTAATTCCTGTAGTATATGTGTGTGGAAGAAGAGCACACGGAGACAGAACTATGAAACGTCCACTTGCCATTTACTTCAGACTCGAATGATGGTACATTTCATGATAGAGCGCCAACACAGGTAGCTTACCGTAACTACCCTAATAGTAAGGCCAACATTACGGTAGAATATGGAATCCTAGAACTACTACACTCCTCCCTCCTAGATTATAACCTCTAAAGCCAGACTACATACTACATTCCATAACTTCATATGCAGGGTTCAATAAACAATAACACACCCTTAACTTCATATGCATAGTCTGAACATTACTGACTCAATAAATCATTACCTCAATATGAACTTTAGAGATTCAGTCTTTTTGGTTCTGTGCGCTGCCTGTCAGGATAGCGGCGCTCAGGTTGAGCGTCTCCAAGGGCATCGGCAGCTGCTTCCTCTTGCTCTGCTCTTTCTGCTTGATCCTCAGAGCCTGCTGAGTAGTCCAAGGAATCACTGTCATCCATTCCGCTAGGACGTGTTGAAACTCTAGACAACCGTAGGTGATCCACATGCACCTTGACTTGGCGCTGACCTATTTGCACAACATAGGTCAAGGGCCCTGTTTGTTGCAGAATTTCTCCAGGAATCCATAGTTTCTTTGGATGTCTGAAATCTTGAACTAACACCCTCTCCCCCAGATTAAACATTCTAAGAGGCCTTGCCCGCTTGTCATGAGCCTTCTTCTGTTGTAGCTGATGCTTCACCACCACTTCAGAGATGTCCGGCTTCAATATGGACAGACGAGTGCGTGGTTGTCTTTTCAAGAACATTTCAGCCGGGGTGCGTTCAGTAACTGTGTGAGGGGTGTTCCTATAAGTGAACAGGAACCGAGCAAGCCTTAGATGGGGCAACACAGACTGTGCCTCCAGTCGGGCCCAGGCTTTCTTGAAAGTCTGTACTGCTCGTTCTGCTGCGCCATTTGACGCAGGATGGTACCGGGGTGTGAGAATGTGACGTACTCCATTATTCTTGAGGAACTGCTCAAACTCAGCTGATGTGAAAGGAGGGCCATTATCTGACACAAGCACTTTTGGAAGACCATATGACGCAAAGAGATTTCTGAGAAGATTTGAGGTCTTCTCTGCTGTCATCAGCTGTGTAGGCAGAACTTCTAGCCATTTGGAATAAACATCTACTACCACCAGATAATGCTGCTTGTTGATTTCAGCGAAGTCTACATGTATCCGTTCCCATGGCATGGTAGCCCATGACCACGGATGAAGAGGTGCCACTGCAGGTCTGTTCAGTGTAGTCTCGCACGCTGCACACTGACTCACATAATCCTGGATCTCTTGGTCTAGTCCAGGCCACCACAGGAAACTTCTGGCTAAGGCCTTCATCCGTGTTATACCTGGATGTCCCTCATGTATATCTGACAGAAGACGTCGCCTGAACTTTGGTGGTATAATGACCCTTGACCCCCAAAGGATACATCCCTGGTCTGTAGACAACTGGTCCTTCCTCATGAAAAATGAACTAAGCTCTGGATTGGGCACAAACCCTGGCCATCCTGATAAAGTCAGATCAAGGACCTTAGAGAGGATTGGGTCAAGTCTAGTCTCTTCTGCTATGTCTTTTGCTGACACAGGCAACTCATCCACCAGAGACACACAGAAAACTTCATTCTCATCTGTGCCGCCGTCCGTGACGTGCTTGCACGGAAGACGTGACAATGCATCAGCATTGGCATGGTCACTGGAACGTCGATACTGAATATCATAGTCATAAGCCAGTAGGATTAAAGCCCAGCGTTGCATGCGGAGTGCAGCCAGAGTGGGAACCGCTGATTTGGGGCCTAAAATGGTTAAAAGTGGCTTATGGTCAGTCAATAGCACAAACTTTCTTCCATAGAGGTACTTATGGAATTTCTTGACACCGAATATTATGCTCAATGCTTCTTTCTCAATTTGAGCATAATTTCGCTCACTTGAGGAGAGAGTCCTTGATGCAAAAGCAATTGGTTGCTCTTCACCAGAGGGTAGCACATGTGAGATTACTGCACCAACACCATATGGACTGGCATCACAGGCTAGCCTAAGAGGCTTCTCCGGATCATAGTGTGCAAGACACTTGCTGTTCAGAAGCCGCTGTTTGCAGGCTTTGAATGCGTTTTCACATTTCTCAGACCATGTCCATGGTGTGTCTGCTTGTAGCAGCTGGTGAAGTGGATGGAGTAAAGTAGATAAATTTGCCACAAACTTTCCATAATAATTAAGCAATCCCAGGAAAGATCTCAATTCTGTAACATTCTGTGGAGCTGGTGCATTCACTATAGCCTCCACCTTGCCTGCCGTTGGATGCAGTCCTTGAGAGTCAATTCTGTATCCAAGGTACTCCACTGAATCTTTCAGGAATTCACACTTCGATTTCTTAATCCGTATTCCATGTTTTTCCAGTCTTTTCATGACTTCATCTAATATTGCTAAATGTCTGTCTTTATTAGGTGCTGAGACAAGAATGTCATCCATGAAGCACACAACATTCTCCATTCCATGGAGGATTTGGTCCATTGTGTGTTGGAACACTGCTGGTGCTGTGGAAACTCCATAGGCTAGACGATGATACCTGAAGAGGCCCTTGTGTGTGTTTATTGTAAGATACTGCTCTGACTCTGGATCTAGCCGCAATTGTTGGTATGCAAAGGACAAGTCAAGTTTACTGAAAACTGTTCCACCGGCAAGAGTAGCAAATAAATCCTCCGCATTTGGTAGAGGATAGTCCTCTGGAAGTATGCATCTGTTTACAGTCACTTTGTAGTCGCCACACAATCTCACGGCCTTGTCTTTTTTTGGTACTACAACGATAGGTGCAGCCCAATCACTCCTTTCCACTTGCGTGATGATTCCATTCTTTTGTAAGCGTTCCAGTTCTTTTTCCACTGCTTCCCTTAATGCATAAGGTACTGGTCGTGGCTTGTGGAAGATTGGTTTGGCATCACTCTGCACTCTGATCTTTGCTCTGAAATCTTTAATGTTCCCATATCCATCTTTAAACAAATCCTTGTGCTTTTCAAGCATGCTTTGCAGTGTGAGTGGGACAGTTCTCTGAAGACTGAAGATCTTTCCCCAGTCCAGCTTTATTTCCTGTAGCCAGTTTCTTCCCAGCAACGGAGCTTTACTGCCTTTGACCACAACAAGTGGCAACTTCCACTCCCGGTCACCATATTTCACCGGCACCAGGATCTTTCCCAGCACAGGAATGGTGTCCCCTGTGTATGAGGACAGGTGAATGGTAGCTGGCATGAGTGGGTGATTTTGCAATTGCTCCCAATATATGGACTCTGGAACTAATGATACAGATGCCCCTGTATCCAGTTGCATTTTCACTAGTTTCCCTGATAATTCCATGTTGACAAAAATGCCATCTGACTGTCCTTGTGCAGTGTAGACTGTAAACAGCTCCAATTCTTCATTTCCACCGTCATCTGAATCATCCACTCCTCTGGTTGCTATGACCATTTGCGCCCTTTCACTCTGCTTTGACGTCCGGCAGACTCTCTTTAAGTGTCCAACTTTTCCACATCCATGGCATGTTTCAGTGCGAAAGTGGCATTCAGTTGGCTGATGGTTATCTTTGCCACATCTGTAACACTGCCTTCTTTCTGTAACCCTTTGTTTACCTCTAAAATCATCCTGCCGAGTGAGACCAGAGCTTTGACTCTTCATTGTCGGTCGTCGGTCACTCACAGTGTTGAAGACCTTGTTAACTGCACCACTTGGTTTCTCAGCATGTTCTCTCAATTCTTTTGTGTCCTTATAGGCTAATTCTAGACCTAGTGCAATTTCACAGGCCTTTTGGAAAGTGAGGTCTTTTTCACAGAGTAGCCGCTTGTGATATTGCTCCCCTGAGAGGCCACATACAAACTGATCTCGAAGTGCATCATTGAGAAATTGTTTGAACTCACAAGTGCTTGCCAGCTTCTTTAGTGCAAGGATATAATCAGAGACTGTCTCATCTTGTTGTTGCTGTCTTTTATAGAACCTGAAGCGTTCTGCTATCAAAATGGGCTTTGGCTTGAAATGCAGCGACAGGGCTTTCGTGAGGTTAGCATAACTCTCATCACTGACCTTTTTAGGTGAAACTAGATTCTTTAGCAGTCCATATTCAGTTGGACCCAAAACACTCAGGAATACATCAGCCTTCTTTGCGGCGGCAATGTCATTTGCAGATAACCATCTTTCAAATCGTTCTACATATGAATCAAAATCTTCTTTACTACTTTCAAATTCTGGAACTTTTCCAATGTATGCCATTGCAGTTGTGGTCTTTACTAATTGTGTTTAGAACGTCAGAATTCCCTCTCTTTCAAAAATCTTCGTTTTCTTTTCAGTTAGTCTTTCATTGTCTTCCTGTTAACATCAGTTTCTCTCTCAATTACAGTCACTCACCACAAGATGGCGCTCGTGGATAAACAAAAGAATGCCTTGCTTAGCCTCAAGAGCAATGTTAGCTTGTACTTTCGGTTTCTTCTGAACCAGAAAACGGGAGAAATCTCGCATTTAGGAGAAGTTTATAGCATCAAATAATTGCAGTTTTCACTGGTGTGGATTAACTTTGTTACCTCGTCGCCAATGTAGTATATGTGTGTGGAAGAAGAGCACACGGAGACAGAACTATGAAACGTCCACTTGCCATTTACTTCAGACTCGAATGATGGTACATTTCATGATAGAGCGCCAACACAGGTAGCTTACCGTAACTACCCTAATAGTAAGGCCAACATTACGGTAGAATATGGAATCCTAGAACTACTACAATTCCCTCAGTCTTTGAGGCTGGAGGAAAAAAAAATATTTTGAATGCATAAATATCACAATTTTTGGACCTGGACTGGTGGTGCCAAAATTCAGAATTCTTGCACCCCAAGACAAAATCGCCAACCAGTCTTACTTTGTCAATTTGAGTGTGTCTAGTCCAAGTCAATTATTTTACATGTTGACCTCTGGTGACTTGTAGAGGTCTTTGAACTTTAGGGCTGTAATCGTCCCAGCTGAAGCCAGTTTTTCAGCTTCATAAGAGGTGAAATTCACTAAAATGATGAATTAAGATAGCAGATGGTCTTGATCAAGTTAAAGGCTACTATGGGAACAGTGGGAGCAACTGAAGATGTCCGTGCCTGTGTGAAGGCTGCCAAGCTGTGCTCTTTAAATTTTGTGTATTTGAGGTGAGAGAAGCAAATTCAAAATAGCCATATATGGTAACCTTAATGAGAAGTACTGTCTTAGTATAAATAGTCTGTTGAGACAGTGTTTGAGGTCGTTTTGCTTTGGGATTGTTTCCTGTTTTTGATCAGACACATTCTGTTCCTTTTTTCCTTTTCTATTTTTTTCCTAGGGCTACTGCAGTCCATCATTTTTGCATCTCTTCGAACGTTTAAAATTGTATTTTTTAATACAACCAATTCTTTCAGTGGTAGAGTTAAAAAGGCAATTACGCCTGGTTAGTCCCTAAGGTTTTGTTGCCTACTGAGTGATCTTGACCACTTCTTTTGCTGCACGCATCAGAAACCTTTTTTAAACGGAGGAAGGTAAGTTGGCTCTATTTATCCTAGACATTCACACAGGCAAAGGGCGAGGAGAGGGAGTATGCGGTAAACCCCGACATGTTTGATAATATTTTTGTGGAAACTGATTACCACTAACAATTCAGTTTCTCAGTTTAAAAATTTAAGTGCATTTTCCCAAAAATAGGACAATTTCAACTGTGACAGTGGTAATAAATTTCTACAAAAATATTACTGTTATGTTCATCAAACATGTTGGGATTTACAGACATCAAATTCGAATGACATTGACGGCACTTAAATCACAGTTTGGCTTTCACTGCTGTTAATGCTTGCTGTGCAATAGAATCCACTTGAATCAGTTTGGATTCCACTACCAAACTACTTTCTTCATATAATATAATTCATTCCCTCAAGGAAAGACTAATGGTTTTAGTACAGTCTCTTTGACATATGTGTCAAGACATCAACTAAAATGTTTGAGTATCTGACTAGCACTCAAGTAACAATCATTACCTCAAATTTATTGAGGATTACAGTAAGTACATATAATATTTTAAAAACTTGAAATATTTTAAAAGTTTAAATGTTAGTAGTAATCAGTTTCCACTAATATGTTGGGCTCATGGAGTAGTTGGGGTTTGCAGTGGAGGATGAAATAGAATCATCAACACCAAAATGTTGATGATTGGTCCTGTCTTGGATATTTGCCTCATTTATAGGATCCTCTCCCTGTCTGCTTCAGGTGGGCCTGCCATTTTCAGTATTGTACTGAGGCAATAAACTAGGCTACTTTTTGGTGTGAAATCAAACCAAATTAAAGCCGCAAGTGGCGATGACGGGCCCTCACACCAGGTGCACCGCAAAGATTGCATACCGCAAGAATGGTGCACAGTGAATGCACTTTAACTCGGAACAGCTGTGCTCTCTTTGTCTCACCCTCATTTTTACACTCGCACACACTCACGCCATATCTCACACACTCACTCAGTCTGACATTTACACTCTTTCCCTTAGTAGGGGCGCTATAGAGTGTCATATAAGTCATACTGCATAATCAGAAAATGGTCCACAGTCTGTGTACCAACTTTGGCTATGATAGGTCAAACCGTTTCCAAGTTATAATGTTTGACCACAAGGGGGCGCTAGAGACTTTCGATTCATTGTTATGCGTAGTGAGATCACGGTCTGGGGGGTATTTCACAAAACCAAGATAGGGGATTTAGGCAGGCTTACTGGGTTATCCTGGATGAACATAGCCTTGACTTGGTTTCACAGAAGAGATCACATATAAGTTACCATGGGAATTTATACTCAGAACCTAGCCTGCTCCTGACCAGGCTAAGTGGCAGGCTTAGTTTATTCTGATGATCATTCTGGTATCTCATTGGTTCACTCAGTTGTCACTCCAAACAGACCCTCACGTGTTAGAAGGATTCAATCATGGAGGTATTAATAAACCTGGAGAAACATACCAAGTCCCGCCTCCCATTCATTCCAATGTGGAATGCTAGGCTAGAGAAATTCATCCAAAATTGAACAAAATTTTCAGTTGTCAAGATGGCGTTTCATGGAGCTCACTTCCGACTCCATTTCATTAGGCCAATGAGGGCCCATGTTACTAATGCAGATGAGGGCGGCACACACCTGATGTGCACAGGGAGCTCGTTAGCATGAGCTGAAAGTGTAGCATTAACCAATCAGCATATGTCAAATGGAGTCGGATATGATGTCATTTCTGGAAAATGGCGACGAGGAAGTGCAATGCTAATTGGCAAAGCTAATCAGCCAAATCCTGACCCCCTGGATTCAATAGTCTATAAACTTCTCACCATTGTATTAACTCGAAAAGCTGTAAGAAAATCACCATTTTTTACAATAATTATTTATCATGTTAACCATTGCTTCCTTATTGTTAATATTCATGTGATAAGAAGAAAGCTGCCAAAGTAGAAATGTGGGACATATTGGCTAAAATATCTACCATAGATTCGTTGGGAAAGACGATGTAAAGTTTTACTGTTTCAGTGGCGTGCTTTCAAAAGAAACAAACTACGTCATGTTGCAAGATGAGGACGCAATCACATGTGGGAGCATACGTATTTGTGCAGTGAGCTGTCTGCCACGCCTTCTCTCTTAAGTTTGCAGATGTTATTGAATTTCCCGTCTTTAATATAAATAGTTTTGCTTCCTTGTAAGTGTCAGGGAATTACACTTGTTTTCTTCACGCAAACTATTATATTACATAGAAGTTTCAACCAAATCCTTAACTGTACTATGATTTTATGACACATTTCCTGTTCCTATGGCAGGATATTTAAATAGATAATATTGCCATTTCCACATATTACAAGATATCAAAAATCCCTTCGCAATTTAATATCAGCAATGTCTTGACATCATGTACGCCAAGTTTGATATGAATCTGATGAACCGTCTAGGAGGAGTTCGTTCAAATTTACAATGTGTCCAAACGCATATAAGCCACACCCAACCTCAGTTCCTGTTGGGTGTGGCTAATGCAATGTATATACAAACGTTGTTCAATTTAGTGAGCCCTACAACCAAAAAATTAGAAAATTGTTTGTCTTGTTGAGCCCTACATACACACCAAATTTGGAGTGTCTACCTCAAAGTATATGCCAGCTAGGGGACTCCGTTCCGGCCACGTGCACCTCGGTGCTCGGGCCCTAATTAGGTAAGCCATTGAATTAATTGCTTTAGCAACCTGGTAAAATGCATGTAAAAATTCCTGGGAGAAGCCTACCCCCAGGATTACCCAATTATTGTTGGATATATTAAAGGAAAGCACCGGAGTAAATTCAATCATAGCCCTGTTGAAAGAGCTTGCTAAATGCGCTGGTTAGCAAGTGGAACAAATTAATTTGGTACTGCACAGACCAAACGCGAACGCAGAAGCGAACAGGAACTTTACACTGAATCAATGGGACCTGACTATTGGAAACCGAAAGTAAGATCTGAGGTTACATTGACTCAATGTAAAGTGTTTCGCGTTTGCGTTAGGTGTATGCCTTTCGAAATTCTTTAATTTCATGCGAAATATATTGCTGTTAGAAGGCTCGTGCAGCAGGGCTATCCTTAAACTTACTCCGGACTTATACTTAGGATAGGAGATTCAGAGTTTTTTTTTTTTTTAAAGTATTCTCCATCCCTAATTTTAATTAATTATTAATTACTGTAATTAGAGTTGCCATGTGGTTAGTAAATTGTGTACCATGTGCCCTTTTTAAAAATTTGAGCCCATGCCCCTCCAATGGTCTCTGCATGGCCCTGATAAAAAGTATCAGGGCACCTTCTGTAAACTGCTTACTTTCCTAGAGGTCACACAGCACTTCTTAACTTTAGGGTTCAAGTTCTGAATATAGCTGTTGAATTCCACTACTGAGGCCAGTTGCGACCAGATCCGAGAAGAGTAAGGACCTCAACTTCAGGCTACTGCTCCCTGGTTTCATAAGGTGGGCAATGCTCTTTTACATTCACATCTGAATCATTTATTTTACATAAGTGCCTGGTGGCCAGGCCAGTCACTTGCTCACACACACAAAGTAGGTTTTGTGTCCCACAAGTGATAGGTGGGCCTGCCATTTTCAGTATTGTAATGTGGCAATAGTACTTTGCAAGCTACTTTTTGGTGTGAAATCAAATCAAATTAGGTAAGTGTGACGGGGCGCATAGCTACCATCACGGTAGCGTGCGCTACCAAATATAACAATCAGAGACTGAGTGCAGTTGATGCCTGTGTATGTTTGTTTGTCATCTTTATTTTCTGATATTCGCGATATGGATTTAGAAATGCCTGTTAACCTTGTCATTTATCAATCTTTTGCTAAACCTGTAGCTGTTTCATATGCATGCAACGAGTAACATCAAACACTACAGTGATTTTGTTAAGCTAGCTAGCAATACAAACATTTCACCTCAAGCTGTTAATCATTTACCTTGGAATATCATGTTTGGTTAAAATAACAACACCAGACGTTTACCATCACTTCTGTTTATTGAGTTTAAAATGCATAAATATATAAATAGTTAAAAACAAAGTATCATGCATCAAGTCCATCTTACCAGCATCTCGTCTTGATTGTTATAAGGGAATGTTTGCCGCAACTGCTGAGTTTAAAACATCTAGCAACTTCCAGGTCAACAGGAAGTAACCCGAAGTTTCTTTAAATAATATTTTTGCTGTTATTATACATTTTGGCTATGTCAAATGTTTAGCAACTTTCGTAAATACTGTTAAGTAATATTTTCTAGTTTAATAGAACTGAAATGTGGCTGTTTAAAGCTTTTGAAGTATTTTTCCTTGGAACACCCCTGTTTCTTGTTGATTGGTATGCGCCAATTGGAAGGGTAATTTCCGGGTCTATTTATACTGCATGTTTGATTCATTCGAGAGAGCAGTGTTGAGATGGGACGTAAGTCCTCAGGCTCTCAACAGGCCTGATTTGTGTAAGGCCAGATTTTATTGTTATGTTGTATTTGTTAATGTTTTGACTCTCATGTCATTATGGTTTTGTTTATTGAAAGTATTTTTTTTTCTTTTTTTTTTTAATTTTATTTAATTATTATTTCTATCTTTTGCCATAATTTTTGGCCTTAATTGGGAAAAATAAAAATCCCATCTTGCAACTCCTGAGTCTTCTGAGTGTTCCACCTTGCTCAAGATCGCACTCCCACATCTACCCTCAACATTTGGTGGCAGCGGTTTTCCGGGTAGCCAGTGCCAAAGAGCAGCATTCAGCAAGACAAAGGGAGGATATCGGCAGAGATACAGCGCCCCATGGAGATGGTTCAGCACTGAGGGCAAGAACAGGATCCTCTGCATCATCCAGATCTTACCATCTAGTGGTTGGAGACCAGACCGAGTGGCTGGAGGTATTTGCAAAGCCGGTGGTTGAGTCTCAGCAGCTGCATCGAGATCGGATGGAGGCACGCTCCTGTCAACCGGTCCATAAATGGAAAACCATGGTGCACCAGTTCCAGCAGCTTCAAAGGCATGTGAGCAGTGATCCAACAGCGACGCCGACTGGCTGCAGGGTTGAACGAGAAGTACAGCAGGCACTCACACGATCAACTCTCACTCAAGCTACTCTTCAGGTGGGAGGTGAGATGGCTGCTTCACATTCTCCTTAAGTGCTGGGAGGGGATGCTCCTCGCCAGCCTACCAACCTTGCTGGGTCTGTCGTCCAGAGGCGTGAACAGCTGGACAAGCTTTCTGTGGCCCATGAACAACGGCCCAAGTCCCAGACAGGGCAGAAGACCAGGTGTGGTTGCTGTGGTTTTCAGTGAGCACTCTGAATGGTCTCGCCATCAAGTGGGTCTTTTAACTCTCTCCAGTACTCTCATCGTGAACAGGTTTGTCCTAGAGACAGACCATGGGCCCTTGCTGTGGCCCCATCGCATTGCGGGACTTCACAATGTCATTGCGGCCTTATCGCGTCATGATGGGCCTAGACGCTCCTTCTTAAGGAGGGGGGTGTGTGACGGGGCGCATAGCTACCGTCACGGTAGCGTGCGCTACCAAATATAACAATCAGAGACTGAGTGCAGTTGATGCCTGTGTATGTTTGTTTGTCATCTTTATTTTCTGATATTCGCGATATGGATTTAGAAATGCCTGTTAACCTTGTCATTTATCAATCTTTTGCTAAACCTGTAGCTGTTTCATATGCATGCAACGAGTAACATCAAACACTACAGTGATTTTGTTAAGCTAGCTAGCAATACAAACATTTCACCTCAAGCTGTTAATCATTTACCTTGGAATATCATGTTTGGTTAAAATAACAACACCAGACGTTTACCATCACTTCTGTTTATTGAGTTTAAAATGCATAAATATATAAATAGTTAAAAACAAAGTATCATGCATCAAGTCCATCTTACCAGCGTCTCGTCTTGATTGTTATAAGGGAATGTTTGCCGCAACTGCTGAGTTTAAAACATCTAGCAACTTCCAGGTCAACAGGAAGTGACCCGAAGTTTCTTTAAATAATATTTTTGCTGTTATTATACATTTTGGCTATGTCAAATGTTTAGCAACTTTCGTAAATACTGTTAAGTAATATTTTCTAGTTTAATAGAACTGAAATGTGGCTGTTTAAAGCTTTTGAAGTATTTTTCCTTGGAACACCCCCGTTTCTTGTTGATTGGTATGCGCCAATTGGAAGGGTAATTTCCGGGTCTATTTATACTGCATGTTTGATTCCTTCGAGAGAGCAGTGTTGAGATGGGACGTAAGTCCTCAGGCTCTCAACAGGCCTGATTTGTGTAAGGCCAGATTTTATTGTTATGTTGTATTTGTTAATGTTTTGACTCTCATGTCATTATGGTTTTGTTTATTGAAAGTATTTTTTTTTCTTTTTTTTTTTAATTTTATTTAATTATTATTTCTATCTTTTGCCATAATTTTTGGCCTTAATTGGGAAAAATAAAAATCCCATCTTGCAACTCCTGAGTCTTCTGAGTGTTCCACCTTGCTCAAGATCGCACTCCCACATCTACCCCCAACAGTAAGCCATTGAATTAATTGCTTTAGCAACCTGGTAAAATGTATGAGATGGCATGAAAACGTTTAAAAAATTCCTAGGAGAAGCCTGTGTATAGTTATAGCTATCCCCTCTCTAATTTGGGTAATTCCACGCATTGTCGGAAACTAAACCAAACAAAGTGCAATAAGAGCTATTGAACGTCTTCCTAACAGTGGCGTCAGTTACACAACTGCGCCTAGCAAATGAACTACATCCCCTCACCAGCAAGACAGGTAGGCCTGTTACACATTATCATAGCCTACTACACATAAGCAAATAGGCCTAGGACTAAATAATAAAGCTGACAAGTGCACAGCTTTACGCTTTCAATTCAACAGACATAGGTCCACTTCCCAGGGAACTTTTCTGGAAACCAGATCATTGATTGAATCACAGAACTCAATCTGGCATAGCAGATCATATTCAATTGACACTTTGTTAAATAGTAAATGTAGAAGGAAATATTTCCATCTCAAAAACAACCAGGGAATGCTGTCTGTCTGTCGCATCACAGTGTAAAAACGTGTGTTTATAAATCTCCACTTTGAATTTTTGGAAGTAGCCCATTTGAGTGGTGTAGCCTTTGACTCCGGGAGCGTCACAAAAATCCTATATGCAACTAAAAGCAATGTCCACATTTGGGAAAATGTTTGATGGTTTTGCTAGGTCATGTTAATGCAGAAGGAAACAAACTTTAAGCTCATCTAATTAATCTGTAACGGAATACATTTTAAAAGTAACCCTCCGAACACTGTTCTTACGTGTTGGACGCACAAAGAAAAGAAAGGAGTTGTGCAAAAGTATCTGTCATTCTCAATGGGCTTTGAACTAAAATAACTTACTTCCCCCCATCTGACTCTTTCTCCTGTAGATGGCGCTGTGGTTGTTGTGGACATGCAGTGTGGGTCTTCTGATGGTACTCTTGGGTGGGACGGCCCAGGCGTTCATGCCAGTCGGCCAGGGGGTCTCAAGTCATGCCTCCATCACAGAAAAGGCCGTTCTCAGTAAGATCACAGAAGTGTGCAGAGACATAGCAGAATCTGAAAGCAGGGAGTTCAAGTTAACGGTGAGAAGCTTTCTTTCTCTCACTCTCTTTCAAAATGCTTTATTGGAATGACGATTGTATGCCAAAGCAGTCATACAGTAAGGAAGGAACATGTCACAAATCAGGTATTTATGTGTGTACATATATAGTTACAGTATATCACATAACAATAACAACCTTGAAACATAATACGATAAACGATTTTATCCAAGAAGCACACTCAGTGATGATTGAGGATGTTCTTAACTGACTGAAAGGTTTGCACAACACTTTTGCACATTGTGGTGCCTCAAAAACATTTGGAAAAATATGTGTAAAATTCTGTGGTTTAAAAAACAACCTTTTGTGATAACTGTTTCACTGAGTGCAAGTCCCTTCTGCCTAACTTCTAAGGTTTTTTTGACCACCGCACCAGAGAACTCTCCTTAGAGGATATGAAGACAAGACGCAGCTCTGTATGACTTTTAGCTGCAAACATGTAGGCCTATGAGAACAAATCATGGTCTGAGGAGCCACTGAGCCCTCTTGTTTCTCCAGGGCCTGTCTGCAGTGTGTATGTGTGCGTGTGTGTATGTGTGCGTGTGTGTGTGTGTGTGTGTGTGTGTGTGTGTGTGTGTATGTGTCAGTTGATCACCGAGCTCTGTTGTTTCTCCAGGGCCCGTCTGCAGCAGAGCTTCTGCGAGCGTGTGTGGGCTCCACCTTTGGACAGCTACAAGGTATCTGCACATTTTAGATAAAAAAAATTGAATAACTTTTACGACCACTTAAAAACCATAATAAAAATTAAATTAAAGGAATTGTGACGGAGTACCATCACTACCATTGAGTATGCGCTCTGACTGCTATACCAACGAGCCTGGCTCTTTGGCATTGCGGTCAAGTTGCACGTGTAGCACCCCGGAGACCCGGGTTTGACACCGGGTGGGGTCACTGTTCTCTCCCTTCACTACATATGGTGTCAGAAGTGGGATGGCTACCATGAGGCCATCGGAGGCGTACCCAATGTGTGAGCTGTATGAGGGACCTCCAGGATAGGTTGACCCCGGTGTGAGGGACCCCAGAGATGGTTGAAGCACTAGAATGTGGGGCACCCTGGGATGGGAGAAGTACAGTTGGTGGATGCGTGAGGGACGCTAGTATGCGTGAAGCGCATGAGTGCGCTTACCGAAGGGGAAGGCAGTGTGACGAAACGTGCAGGATTGAACTGTAAGGTACGCACAGCCTACAGTGAGCAGCCTGTTGCGTGCATCAATTAGGTCTAAAGCGCTTTGATGCTATTATTTTGAAGCGAAGATTTCGCACAACCCAGGAAATTGTGTCTGATATTGTCGGGTTGGATTAACAATATTATGAATGAAGTATGCTTATTTCGAAGGAATTACTGCCGTGGTTTAGACTTAGACATCAACTTCTTTCACGATAGTTGCCCAGTGAAGGGACAGGGCCTCTCCCCCTCCCCTTTCACTGGCGCTCGCACCAGCCGTACGCCTAGAGGCACCACTGGTTGAGTATGCGCTCTGACTGCCATACCAACGAGCCTGGCTCTTTGGCGTTGCGGTCAAGTTGCACGTTTAGCACCCCAGAGACCCGGGTTCGACACTGGGTGGGTCACTGTTCTCTCCCTTTGCTACAGGAATGTTCCACCTTTTTATGAAAACTGGTTATTGACCCTCTTACGTAGAGTTACAGGGCTGGGTTTTAACTTGCTGCTTGACCAAGCGTAAGCGTATGCACCCACGTGCCATGACGCAGCGTTTGGTGTTTAGACTTGTTGCAGCATTCACAGTCAAAGCGCACAATCAAGGAGGTCTCCACTTGGGGCAGACCAAAGTAATACCACATCCTAAAATCCCAAGCATTATTGTCAACATTGGGTCTTGCAGTCTGTTCTTTTTTCATGTGATCGCTCCCCACTTTTTGTCAGTATTGCATCTTGCGAATGCGCCATGTTCGCTTGTGGCGACGTGCACAACTGACGCATGAAATGAACGCGAAGTACGCAGGAGAGCCATGATGCATGCACGTAGCCTATGCGTTGTCAACAAGTAAAGGGCTTAACATACCTGATGTGTCTGCAAGTGCGTGCGCCATCAATGACGGCACAGGTTCGCATGATCTCTTTAAACGCTCAATGGTGTTTTTTGCCCCCAACGGCACCTTTCAGGCAGCAGAGCCTATTTCTAACCCTAACCCCCTCAACCCTCATCCTCACCCTAAACTGAAGGAAGTCACCGTTGAGGACAAAAAATACCAAAGACCTCTTTAAACCTAATTTACACTGTGGCACGCACTGTTGTGTTGTCAAAATTATGTGGACCCCCTGGCACGCGACACTTTTCAGGGGAATTTCACGAGGTCGTGCACACTGACAGATTTTGTAACTCACGCACGACAGCTCCAATGTGCACCTCAGCCGGACCATTCATAACAATAGGCAACTACACGGAGATGCAGGAGACCTTATTTCACCCTCTCCTGCCATGAAGTCATGTGTCAGATAGCAGGGTGATGCTTCATGGCAGAAGAGTGCGAAATAAGCTCTCCTCCATATCCGTGTAGTTGCCTATTGTTATGAATGGCCCAGCTGAGGTGTCATCTGTCAAAATCCGTCGTGTGCACGACCTCACGAAATTCCCCTGAAAAGCGTTGCACACCAGGGAGGGTTCATGTCATTTTGACGTCACATAACAGCGCAATTGCGCCTGACGGTGTAAATTAGGTTTCATTCCCATGTCTTAAAGCCCCAATGAGTAGCCTTAGAGAAAGATTAAGCACAATGCATACGCTTCACGCATACTAGCGTCCCTCACGCATCCACCAGCCGTATTTCTCCCGTCCCAGGGTGCCCCACATTCTAGAGCTTCACCCATCTCTGGGGTCCTTCACACCGGGGTCAAATTAAGTATTACAGCTATGGTAACCTGCATGTGGATATCGGTCTATAATAGCGAAAACGCGAAAGATATGACTGTTTTCAACTTCCCTATTCCAAGATGGAGGATTAACACGTAGAGTCTACCCCAGTTAATATGCATGCTAATGCGAAATTTCAAGCCAATACAGACACACGGAATTAATAGTGGTGGTTAATATTTATGAGAGGTTATCAACAGGTAAAGCAGATTTTGATATTGAACAATAAAAGCATTACACATTGTACCTTTAAGGCAGAGCCCATTTACGGAGAACGGGCTCACTCCCTACTAATGCCATTGAACGGCCTTCAACCTGCAATTCAAATGGCAGTTCCGTTGGGGGGCAGTCGCGAGCAAGTGATGAAACAATGGGGGCCTATGGAGCTAAATGCTAAAAAGTTTTCAACACATTTGTATCCAAAGTATCACAGATTTTATCTTATTTTGAGCAACATGGACATGGATTTTCAATCAAAAGTGAAATGTATGAACATTTACGTCCATTACGTTTCTCATACTGAGAGCAGTTTTTACCTCAGACTCAATAGCACTATGCTACTCTATTCAAGTGAATGGCCATAGACCGCCATTCATTTTGCACTTGCCCTCTCATAGCAGTATTTTGAGAGTGAACATTCTCCCCTTATTAGAATTTCTCTGCTTATAGTGTGCCTGAATGAATGCGTAAAAGTGTTTTTATGAAAACTTCTATTGAGAAATAATACATTTTCAGACCTTAGAAATCATGTATTTGATTTAAGACTTTTTAATACTTTTTAAGGATCCACGGAGACCATGCAGCTATCAGCTGCTAATTTCCACTCAGCCCTCAATGACATCTACATGCAGAACAGCCTGGTGGACAGAGACCAGGCCCACAGCCCAGGCCACCATGCCAACAATGAGGCCTTCATCCAGGCCAGAACCATCATCACAGAGGGCATCATCAGCGTCAAGGCCAACGTCCGCAGGGAGAACTTTCAGGCTGCCAGGGAGATACTAGGGCGAGTCTGCCACACCTTACAGGTAATAGAAGGAAACTGAGAGAGAAAAGGGAAAGAAAGAAAGAAAGAAGGAAGAGGAAGTAGGATAGTGAGGAAAAGGCAAAAGATGAAGAAGAAAAAGAAAGAGAAATAAATGACTGAGAAATAAGCGGACGTTTACATTTCACTAGTTCGTGATCCAATATTTTTGGATGACAGATGTGTGCATAAGTCAATAATATGTGCGTTCCTGACTAACCTCTCTTGATCCAGTTGTCTCTGAGCCGTCCTGCGTGAGTGGGCTGATTTTAGTGAACTGACTAACACATAGGCAGACAGCTATCTCTGTTGCTGATCCCAAATGTTAAATGGTGCAAACAAGCAGGCTGAGGTCAGACATTAAAAAGGATACACCTACTGTAGGGTCAAGTCTCACAAATTCTTGTCAGAACAGAAAAAAGTTTTCATTTGCAAAGCACAAATATTTGAAGGCAGAATTGAGGCCATTTCAGGTACCTGACAAGCCAGATTATAAAATATACTGCATAGTCTGGCTATGATGGATAGACCAGTAGAAAGACCTGTAGGAAGTGACATTTGTAACAATAGTTGTCTGGGACAACCGGTTGCTGTCAAAATTGAGGACTCCAATGGTGAATGAGCTTAAGCTATAATCTATCAGACATGATATACAGATGACAGTCACAGTTGCTGGGTTGAGCTGTCCTGTTTGTGTCCATGAGCAGGACTTTTACAGTCACAGTAACTGGGTTGAGCTGGGGAACAGACATCCTTACGCCACTCTCCTCCGTCAAGACCTGGCCATTGAGAACGTTGCAGGTGAGCATTACAACTTTGCAGTGCCATGTAAGAGGCATGACGCATGAGTATAAACCCACCATTAGGAGTATCACATGCATCTCTTCACCTGGTCCTGCTGTATGTGTCCCCGAAAATCACCATACTGTGTGTGTGTGTGTGTGTGTGTGTGTGTGTGTGTGTGTGTGTGTGTGTATGTGTGTGTGTGACAGATATGGAGACTCCTACGTGTTGGGACTGTGCCAATGGAGCATGCCCCAACCCATTCCTGAATGATATCCTGGCTCAAAAGAAACTCACCTCTGGGTACATGAGCCTGCTCTCACCTGACAAACCCAAGGGTACATTACACACACACACACACACACACACACACACACACACACACACACACACACTAATACACTTGTGCACACATACCTACACTTAACGGAATATTCCACCTCTTTATAAAAAATTGGTTATTCACTCTCTTGCCTGGAGTTACATATGTGGGTAAAAGCATTTTGGTCTCAGAGCATGTGCTTTGTTATTCTGGCAACTTCAGTTTTACCTTTAGCTTAGCATAGGCACTGGAAAGTAAAGTAGCCAAAGAGTTGCTATCTGGCAACTTTACACTACAGCGCCTATGCTAAGCTACAGCTAAAATAAAGCTAAAATTGGGGCTGCTGACACTGAGACCAAAATGCTTTCTCCCACATATGTAACTGCAGGTAAGAGAGTGAATAACCAATTTTCATGAAGAGGTGAAATATTCCTTTAAGGGTCATTCCGTGCCAAATCAACAAATC
>JAODXP020004889.1:0-43243 GCA_027497455.2 Sardinella longiceps | reverse complement strand
TAATCTATCCTATGTTTTTTTTTCTGTAATTCAGTTACCGTGGTTTCGACATTTGGACTGGGAGGTAAGCCTGAATTTATGCCATGAAACTTGCTTCTTGCTCAGCCTAACTTCTTTTGTTTAAACATAACATGAGATGCACTGCACTCAGTCAAAGGCTACACAAGACTTTGGAATGATTAGTTTATTTTCTGTGGCTAAGATTTATAATAACAATAGATGTTACATTTCTTGCTAGCTCTGGCAGTTGCTGGATTCCCAGCTCTAGTGGTTGGTCTGGGCTTTTCTGCTCAAGGGATAGTAGTCGGATCTGTAGCTGCCAAACTGATGAGTTTGTGTGCTACAACGGGAATGGGCATGAGTTTGGTTGCAACTTTGCAGTCTATTGGTGAGTAGGCTACTGCAAATGTACAATTCCTATTTCCAAATTTCCAAAATTAAACAAGAACAGGACTGTAACAGTTCTCTGTAACAAAGCTCTAAATTAGACAATTTCTGCATTCTTGTTGTTAAAGGTGCTGCTGGGTTGGGCCCTGCAGGACAGGGACTTTTGTTTGCATTTGGAGGTGCTGGTGGAGGCTGGGTTGGGCCTAATTTATACAGCCTATGGGTTGGGTCCACAGTTTGTACTCCAGCCTCATTCTCAGGTAAGAATAAGTTAGAATATGGTAATGAATGACTGAGTTATCCATACTCGCACAGTCCTGTTGTGTACATATTCTCTGAACCCATGCATGTCTTCTGCTTTTTGTTTCTGCTACCTGCTCCTGCAACTCATTTGACTTCATCTGTTTTGTTTATATGCTTTGCTTGCCTTTCCGTTCTTTATTTATGTTGCGCATGTTTGCTTGCTTTTTGCTGTCCTCATGTATGTCTTGGATTTTACCTCTGAAACTTTTAGCTGCTCTCTGTGCAGCCCTTTGGTCAGTGCAAACTGTTGTAAATGTGTAAATGTGTAAATTTACTTACTTACTTACATACACCTAATTTAACAAATGTATCTTCCAAGGGCTCACATACAAAAGCCTGTTGGCCAGTTGGTGAACGGATATAGCCATGTGTTGTTAGAGAAAATCCTGTGCAGTGCTGGATGTTGTTGATTAGAGCGTGGACAGTAAGATAATTATCTCACCTAAGTCACACTCACTGCTGTGGCATCCTGTCATTCACAAGTTACAGGATATAATCTAGCAATACTTTTTCACAGGGGAAAATTATATAGACTATGAGGTGATGTGTGTATTCAGGCAGTAAAGAGTGTGAAAGAGTGAAGTGTATGATGCAAAATCTAAACTATTTGCTAGAGTAGATTGTAGATGAAGGCTAAAATGATGGTTGTTTTAAATGCCACACGTTAAATGTCTGTCTGTCTTCTTCTTCTTTTTTTTCAGAAACCATCTGTAGTTGGTTCAGTGATAACTGCTGTTAACTATCATGGAGGATCACACCAACCATATCTGCTTTGAGAAACTGCATTAACTCAATTGTGCAAAGCTCCAAAAGTCGTACTGTAATTGAGACCAGACTTTTTCTTAGTGCATTCGGGGGACAGGCAGCTTGGGGATCAAAAGGAGATACCAATGATCACACTGAAACCATGCAGGGACTCATAGTGTACCTTTAACATACTGTATGACATTAGTGTACCTTTAACATATGACATTAGTGTACCTTTAACATATGACATTAGTGTACCTTTAACATGACATTAGCTTTTTCAGAGAGCACATACATTTGTCAGAGATCAGTGAAGTAGTAGCCTATATGTAATATACTGTACACTTACAAATGCTTAACCAGCCAATGTATAACAAGGTGAATGTATAACAAAAACAAGGTGAATGTAAAAACAAAAACACATAAGCACCACCTAAACATTCTTTGAGGTTTACAAGTTGAATCATAAATGATCTTTTGTTGAATAATGCCCATGCAGATTAAGTCTACAGGTTTTATTTTAAAACTAAAGGTCACAATCATGAATGTTTTGCTTTTATTAATGTCATCATCTGTTGATTCCATTGAACTGCCGCAACTTGTGCAGACAGAACAATAACAGGGGAGAGAAAAGAATGTGTCTGACAACCCTTAAAATAAGACAACACATTTATTAAACAATACCCTACTTGGTTGCTATGAGATAGACCAGACAAATAAACAAAGAACAATAAAATGATGATGAATGAAATGAATCCCTATCAAAACAGTAGGGTGGAAGGTAGGCGTTTGGAAACCAGACAAATGCATTGCACAAAAGGATATACTGTACATTATGTGGTAGTGTGGTGCCTGTAGCATTGTGATATTAACAGTGTAACTAGTTAGCCTGTTAGTCCTCCTGTGATTTCATTTCTTCTTGACAAACAGGACACAGCTGATTGTATAAGTACTCTTGTCAATTGTAAGAGTAAAGCCTATTAAAGCATTTAAATACTGTAGCTGCTGCTCCCACTTATTTTAATAAATCCCTGGCTAGTATTTGCTAAGCCAGGGCTTCAAAACTCTGAAAATGCTATCTGTTTTATTCAAACATTTATAATTATAAATAGAAAAAAAAAACTTTTGCCATTGCATTTGAGTCTCATGGGTAAAAGTGATACCATTTATAGGTTGTTATATTGATTGTGTCTATGGACAGGAACAGCTTGATTGCTCTGCCCTTATTGGACTTTGATTATATGCAATTAGGTCATGCCGCCACTTTTTACAACAATGGCAGATTAGGAGAATAATGAATCTGTTATGTAAAATTATGTTATGTGTTTTCAAATCATGTTTATGTACTGTATAGCTGAGGCTAAGGTCAATCTCATATGGCTAACATATCTAGCTAGCCAGGGATCCCTTCAAGGGCCAACAGCATATACATGACAGAAATATTAATTTATTCAACTGTTTGGTATTGTCTGTTTGGAATTGAGACTATGACGACTTATTTTGCCCATTGCTCTCTAATGACCTTGCAGTACAATGCAAATATTTTCTAATCCATCATTTAAACAGGACAGGCTTAAAATATTTGCATGTCCTGTTTAACCTGCCCACACAGAGGCATTGCAGGCCAGAATGGTTTCATTTCTACAGAAAGGTAACTCATCCACCCATTCTGTCACCTGTACTAGCTAGAGTGCCACAGAAGATTTCATTTAGTCTGGGTGACAGAAGGACACAAGTCAACTCTACCTCCCTAATTATGGATCCATGTAAGTGCTCCTTGCTTCATTATATATTTTTTCAACGTTATCATACACCGGTTTTAGTTTTTCATACTGAACAAATATATTGTCCATATTTATCACTGCAAGCATTGAATATTTTGGATATTTAAAATAATAATAATATTTATTAATAGCATTTTGTTCATGTATAACAAACACAACAACCCAACCCCAAGGCACAAACAAACAAACAAATGTTGTGATTTTCTGTTTACAGGCATTATTGTAGCAGCAGGAGGAGCAGGTAAATTGAAGGCCTGCCTTTTGTGTCTACTAAGCTACTACTTGATAGCATGAGTGAAAGAATATTAGAAATTATCTCCCTTCAGAACGCCATTCTCTTCTCTGATTGGCTGCTAGGTGGCCATTAATTCCAGATAACTGGCTACTTTGGAAGTAGTTCCAAAAAATAACTCATCTAATAGGCCTTTTCAGAATGTTTGTAAACAAGGGGTGCCGAGATACTTCCGGGTGGCAGAAAGCAACTGGTACCCCATTGACGTGAATACATTCAACGGGGAAAACCGGTCTTACATTAATAAATTCGCCTTTATGAATTATTATTTTGCAAAACGAGATAATAACTACTCACTGTTAAATCTAAAGACATATGTTTTATAACCAGAAAATAAACTTGTTGTGTTAATACGATCTCTACACCTGTTACCCACTTAGCAACCGAATTAGGCTAACCGTTATAAACAGGGACGTCAGTGGGTTTAGCTTGCTAGCTACAATGCTAGATTAGCTTAACAGACCAAGCAGGGAATACTTGCCTGAAATCAATAAGTCTGGGGTTTATGACTTTATTTTGTTAAAAGAGAGAAGAAATGATGACCGTTCATTCTGAACTTAGGTTTTGTGACCAGAAAATACACCCGTTGTGATATGTATCCATACTCCATACCCGTTGACACCCAAGTAACGTTACTACCGAGGTAGCAAACAGACCGGCGCCGGTCTACCATGCTTGCCATACGGCCAGGTTAGGAAGGGATCTGCCGGTAAAGTTGTTCACAAATTAATAAGTTCGGCATTTTTTGTTTTGTAAAAAGGATACGATAAATGCGATAGAAATGACTGTTGAATATGAAAGATCCAGGTTTTGTAACCAGAAAATGCATATTTGGTGAAATAGGATGCATGCTTTTGACTAGTATTTCGTTGACAACTTTTGCCTTTTGCCACCCGGAAGAGCGCGTGACGTCATGGTAAATAGGTCTATAAAAGTCCTCAGTGCGGTTACATGCACAGAGAAGTCCGATTAAAGCCTAATCGGAGTATTCAGAATTCTAGAATTATCCAAGTTTACATGCCAACTGACCACACAGTAATCCGATTTCGTGGTGACGTATTTTCATTCATTCTTTCCCATTCTATGTGGCGTTTCCCTAGATAACTTGACTGCGAAAACGTGATTGCAATTTGCAGTATTGTCGGCAAAATGTCGGTAACGTTTGCGGCAGACGGATAGGAAATCATGCAAACGGTTGCTAGTCTCATAAGAATAGCCTAGACATGCATTGAAAGTTCTGGCCCTGACTTATTTTCCCCAAAATCCTGCAAACAAACGCTCCGTGGCCACTGCTCTCTGAACAAACATGAACAAACAAAATATTTTCACGTGCAAAAGTGCAGGGCAATGCATGGTAGCTGGTTGGCCTAGCCTACAATGTATTCCATTCCAATATTTTGCAGTTACTGCTGCGGCAGCAACCGTAAACCTAGAAAAGCAGTTTCGAAACTGAAGAACACCTAACGTTACAACGCATTTTTGTTTTCGTAAAGAAGTAGCCTACTGCTGCTGAGATGACAGTAGGAAGGCCCGCACACTGCCGAGTATAGGATGGTGTCAATAGATACAGACGGCAAGTACGGTTAACGCCCCCAAAATGCGAGGGTGGAGTCAGCGTGGGGGATAACAGAGGCCAATTTAACATTATGGTGAATGGACAAGGTAGAGAAAGTTGCTTAACAATAAAAGATCGCTAAGTAAAATTGAACAAAGTCCATATTAGATGTTTTGTCTAATCATGACCTGTTTGCCTACTTGTGTTTAGACTAAAATAATTTTTCCATCATTTGTTTATTGCAGTTACACTAACAGAAATGTCATGAGCCGTCTCTGCTCCTGTCAAAAGTAAAGCAACTTTCAATCACAAGTCTGATTAGCTCAGTTAAGCAAGCTAAAGTTAGCTACATTTACTGTGGTGATCAATGAAGTTGGCTAGTTAGCAAGCTAATGAAGCTAACAAACATCATCTAGATTGTCGTCAGTATCGCGTTTGGAGGGGTGTCAAGTTCAGAATTCACATCGGACCATCTGACCATCATTACTACCTTCAGGCATTGCCCTCAAAAATGTGTCTGGCTCCTTGTAGATGGTGCTCAGTGTAACTTGTAGCTTAGCATGCCATTGACTCCTTCACTAATTTAGGGTTTGTTTTCCCCCACATGGGGGACACGAGGAGCTGATTTTATGGGCGTGCCCGGACTTGCCGTCTGTATCTATAGGTCCAGCTGCACAGCCTGTCCTATGCATGGGCCATCTGTCGACCAAAACCAACCTGGGGTGCGTCTCTAGAAAGCAACGTTGGCTAACAACGACGGTGGTTTGGATCGTTCGTCCTCTCACTCGCACGTTTGCTGTGTCTACAAACGAAGATTTGCGAACAATCGCACAGACAATCGTACTCACGGTCGCAAATCTCGCTCAGGGGAACGACTGCCTGAGAGCAGTCGTTCCCTCCATCGTTCGGTAATTCTTCATCGTTCCAGCCGGTGGCAGTAAAAAAAAACTTGTCTGTATATGGTGCCAATGAGTTGCCTAAACGCAATTCAGAAAGTTTGCTTTCTGATGCAAAAAATATTTGTAGCCTAGACTATGCCCTTCAAGGAAGGGAAATGAGAGAGGCATTGCAATGCACTTTCCAGCTGCATTCTGTCTCATTCCGACAGGCATTTTATTGGTAGGCCTAGGTCTGTCCATTTACCGAGTTGCTCCTTATCAGAGAGTAAACAGGTGTCATGTCTCATTGAAGCGTATTCACGTCGGTGGATCAAATTTACCGAAGTGAACTAGTACGCAGACGGCCGGAGTTCACTCTTGAGCTTTTTCTTAATTATCAATTTTTTAGCACAACTCCTCAATAAATTTCTTTAAAAGCCCGCTCTCTTTTTGAAAGTAAACTACATGCATTTTTGATAGCAAGAAAACCAAGGGTGCTTTAAAAACAACGCATTGATTAGTAAAAGCATGCGCATTCGATAAGATTTGAACTCCCAACCTTTCAGTGTCAAGTTTGATGTCTTACCACGAGACCACGGGTTAATCGTTAGTTGTGTGTGACATTTGATGAACTCTCGTTAGACAAACAATCATTTTGATATGAATAAAAACCAACGCATCCGTCAAGAATTGAACTCATAACCTTGCGAAGACAAGTCTGAAGCACTACCACGAGACCATTGGTAACACATTATACACCCTGACATTTGATGAACTTAGACAAGCATTCATATTTCGATAAAAAGCAATCTTTGGCTTAAATCAAACAATGCTTGGATGAAAATGACTTTTAATGACAAATTCAGGGCACTTTTTAGTAAATTCACCATAATGACAACAAACAACCTAGGCTGCTGGCAAAATAGACTAACACATCTCAACCAATAGTATTTCTCTCTGCTTCAACAACGACTTCGTTCCCGTGAACGAACGATATGGGCAAATGCGATGGAGGAGCGAAGTGTTCTAGACACAGTCGCAGCTGGATCGTTCTCTGTGTCGTACCAGTCTCGCACCATCATCGTTTAGCAACGATTGAGCTAACATTTGTAGAAACGCACCCCTGGGCCAGTCAGAGACGTGTAGCCCTTCATTTCATCTCCACAATCACAAACTTTGTTTTAACCTCGCAGACCCTACGTGACAACTTATCTGTGGTCTTAGCACAATGCTCCATTAGTGACATTTTCATGATCCAGGTTAAGTTATGCTTAGCATGCTAGTTCACTTTGACAAAGTTTGTACTGGGCAGTACTAACATTAATTACAACTCGTCTTCCAATAAAGCATCCACGCATAAAACCACATTCATTTGTCAAGAAGCAGCAAGCTGGATCAGATAAAGCATTTCACTTTCCCTGGACTTGAGCAGTTGGCGTTAAATTTCAAAAACATTAGCCTTGATGGCATAATCACGTCGCTAAATTTCTGATTACTTTATGCGTTAGCTGCGGCTGCGATCCATCTGACCACAGAAATATTGTAATAACACTTGAACAAGCAGCCAGCCTGTGAGTAGGCTACGTGAGGCAGGCATGATGACAACACAATGTAATTGCGTGTTGATTTTACAATATGTTTTTTCCTTTTTTTGCACATCACAACACTCTTCTACCCTGCCTAACAGTTATTTTAAATCTCTAGTGAATTGCCTGTGTACACGTTTTTCAAGAGTAGGCCTACTTTATGCAATGCAATGAATCAGAGATGTGATAATTCTCATAGGTTTAGCCTACTAGGCTACCCTTCGCGGAGACTTTTTTTTCGAAGGGCAAAGCTGGCCAAAAGTATATGAGTTGAAGTAGCAATGTGGGTTATAAACGTGGTTGAAGAAGCATATGTTCTGTTAGAAATTATGATATGCACACTAATCACACAACTGACGTACAGCTGGGGTGATTTAGAAGAAATCTGTCATCCAGACAGTCAGACAACATAAATGTGCACCTTTCCTACATGGATTTGCGTTTGGTATGTTTGCTAGTGTTTTTTGTTGTCGCAATGACTGCAAAAATGCAGGCTAACCGCATAAACTGTGGATGGCATGTCTAAACGAACTTTTAGTCTATCTGTATCTGCCAGTTAGGCTATAGATGACAGGTATCCAGATACTCTTGGAAAAGCATGTTTTAAAGTGTAGCCTGATACATTTTGGTGTAGGCTACTTCTTACAATGAGGGTTTGCATGTGTTTGCATGCAGTGAGATTGGATAACTTCGTGAAATCGTCTGGCTGGCTGTGCTATCGTTCCTTTTAGCTTTAATTGATAGACACCTGCGCAGAGTGATAGTTGCTGCAGTCAATGTAGAAACCCAATATTCATTCAACGAGGAAGTTCAGCTTGGGTCAGAGATGGAGCGTTCGTAGCCCACCAACATTCCATAGAACTGCCGCGCTGTATGGAATACTCCAGTTTTAATCGGAGTATGAGTTACATGACAGAAATACTCCGATTCCAATCGGATACTCCAGTACATTTAATCGGATTTCTCATACTCCAATTTTAATCAGATTTCTTGAGTTACATGACAAGAAGAAATCGGAGTATTGTGAATAATCGGAGTGAAGTCCGATTACTTAAATGCATGTAACCGCACTGACTGATTACCGTTCCATATGAATGCCTTTCAGAATGGTAACTATAACAACAATAAGCAGCCTTGTAGATCTACTTTCAACTGAAAGTAGTACCCAAACCGAACAGGTTAGCTTCTTTTAAATTTGAGTTGCATATTTCTTTTACGTTTTATACGCTTCTTCAAATATACGAGAGATAGATAGATACGGGAGATAAGCGGGATAACGACCTCCGAGGTGTCCAGTTATTCATTTATAATCGGCTTGGCGGAATAACTCCGTCTCCGCGCTGCGTGCGTCGCCGGAGTTCTAGATTCCACCTCGCCAATTATAAATGAATAACTGGACACCTCGTCGGCCGTTATCCCTTACATATTCATTCACTTGTTCACTTCTGAATGCTCTTGAATAAATTTGTTCACCTTTGGAAAGAGTAGCCTTTAGCTGTACAAGTTATTGCAGCTTTTACCTACTCTTACTTACTGTCTATACTTCTGCTTATTCCCCTTCAAGTTGCAGCAGTAGCTGCAGCACCTGTGGTTCTCTCAGCAGTAGGCTTTACTGGTGCTGGGGTAGCAGCAGGATCTATAGCTGCCAAAATTATGGGTATGGCTGCCGCAGCCAATGGAGGAGCGGTTGGTGGTGGTAAGTAAAAATAGTATATATAACATATATTAGTGCTGTCAAACGATTAAAAAAATTGTGATTAATGACTTTCAATCGAAACTAATTTCCCCAGTAAGAATTTGGATGCTAGCATATGTTGGATCCTTATTTTGCCCTGTAAAAGCCCCTGATACTAAATAGTTGGCTTTGTTCTTCTCAAATGGGGCAGTTCACACCTGTCCCCTACCCCTAAGCTATCCCCAAACATGTTGTTGGACAGTCAGGTGGTAGGACATAATCTTTGTATAGTTTGACTTGATAGCTGAGCCATTTTCTATCTGAAATTGAACATAATACATGCCATGAAAGTGGAACCATATCCATATCCATCATTTTGGTCTGAGTTCATTTTTTTGGATTAATCACGTGATTAATCAGTTAATTATATATATATATATATATGGGCAATTCCAGCGTTATGGACGTGACATTTTCATGTATTATTGATGAACAAAATGCCACATAACCTCCGCAAACCTAGCAGTATCTCACAATTTTGTTCATATTCTTATGCAAACTCCATGGCTGAATATAGGCAAACACAAAAAATTGATATCATGATTTACATTATAAGAATATGAGCCGTTCAATTTGCGTTATGGACGTGACGAAAAACGGACAAACTTTTGAGAGAGCGTAGTTTTTGCTGTGAAGTGTGTGAAATTTTTAGAGAAATGTAAATATTACTACATTCATACCAAACAGGACACCTCAGTAAAGACAGAGAAAGACTTCATTTCAAATGTAAATGTAAAAAAGTTGGTTTTCATTGGGAGAAATGCCGTTATGGACGTGACGTCTGGAAAAACCCTCCAAAACGATACAAAACAATTGTGAACGGTGGATTTTAACCTGTAGCGACAGAAATAGCAATACAATAATAAAAAATAACTGATAGCATTGCAGTTTTGTGTGTGTTATCACCCACTTATGCCCATTATAAACCCCTCCATATACTTACATTATAGCTGAATAGGGTAAAAATATTAACAAACAGATATCCTTTCGAAACTTGCTCAGTTGAATATTTACATTGAGACGATACTTTTTTGTATTGGAAGTTTTCTGAAAGAATTTGTATGTCCATGTAGGGGAGACTTAAATTTTTAAGGTGAGGTTTACTTTTTCGTGGAATTGCCCATATATATATATATATATACTGTATATATATACACTGTCAGGACGACTATTAGGGTAATAAATATAATATATATATTATGTTTCCAATCTTATGATACTGGAACAAAACGGCTAGCACAGGAGTGAATCTGTAGAACTATCTGTCAAACTTATTGTGCACCTGTTGCATAGGATTTTTTCACCAATTCAAAAATATACGTAAATCATTCGAAATCCAGGACTATTTTTTTTAGCTTCTTGACATGCGTACAATAACATATATTGCTTTGTTTTACTTTATTTAACACACAGTATATGGTTGTCAGCTATATTTTTTTCTTTTATTTTAGTGCTTGTCTAGGCTTTATGATGCAACTTTGCATTTATATCTTGCAGCAGGTGCAGCAGGACTGTTTTATGGAGGAGCACAGTTATTATCAGGTGGGTCAATTACTACTATGATCGACTGACCACAAATGTAGTCACTGCCGGTTCTAGGCATAGACAAAATATCCAAATATGAGGGGGCATTGCAATACATTTATAAGGCTACTCTTTTCTTCAGTTTTTCACTTGTATTTCTAGAAAAGTGACTCTAAATGTAGACACTAATTTAACAGCCTAGCTTGAATTGAACATAGGCTATGAATATTTTTTTCACCTGATACAAGGTATTGATTCAAGATACAATAGAGATAAATTTGTCACTTAGAGACTTGTACACCATCACAACAAAGATGTTAACTTGAAAGAGGTCAACATTAATGGAAGAGAATATAATACATATAGTAAACAACAGTTATGGCACTAGAACTTAAGAAATATTAGTACTAACAATGTAATTGGAGAAATACAGTGGGAATCGATCCATAGCATTGATGTTTAAGGACCAAGAATGAAATTATTTGGTTCAACATACACCAAATAGTGAATAAAGACCTAACACTGGCAAAATGGTGAATAATATTTTTTAATACCTGTCTTCTTTTCTGTGTGCCATTGGAGCAGTACTAGCAGCTGTGGCAAACTGCACTGGGTAAGACATCATGGACTGCAGTCACAATCTGACGACACCACGTGCTTCATCATCATCATCATCATCATCATCATCATCATCAGCCATTCTTTATTCAGGGGAACTTGACTGAGCTCTAGGCTCTTTTACAGCAATGCCCTGATAGGAAATAAAAATAAGACAAAATAACAAAGTAATAATACAGATTCCACACACAAAAACCTAACAAAACAAGCAAAAATAAATAATAATAAAAACTACAAACTACTTAAAGCAAGAACACTGTACAATAGGTTTACACACATCATCCAGTAAGGCCCTAAACCTGCCTCTTGCTACAAGATTTTAAACAATTGTAAAAGTTCTTGTAGCTTGTTTCACTTTGTGGAGGCATAGAACTGAAAAGCCATCTTGCCAATTTCAGACTTAACTGTAGGACTTTCTAGTGAAATATATACCTGGGAGCGTGTTATGTGGATTGCATTTAATTTTCAAAAGTGAGGTGAGATAGGGTGGTAAATTTCCCTTGCTTCAATTGAAACATTCTGCCATATACAAATAAAATCTAGGACTGCTACTGTATTTAATGTAATTGCTTGTATTATGAAGCAATGTAAAATTTAATAAATATAAATTGGACAAAACTTAAATTGTTTGACTGTTGATTACACACACACTCTCTCACATTCTGAACATAGGCCGACACTTATGGTCATGGGCTAGAGGTGCATAAAGATCACCCCCAACACACTTTCTTTGAAACATTAGGCCAGAGACGGTTGATGACACATTATGCTGAATGTGTATTCAAAGTTACAGCATTTTTTGAATGCACTTTATGCTAGACCTATTTGAGTTTGATATAGGCCTATTGTATGGATTGCATTCTGCCTACATGCATTCTATGCATTATGTTTAATATGGAGGAAGTTTTGACTTGTCTCAATACACCACTTTGTTAAACTGGCTTTTGTAAAATAGGTTAAGATGTTTCACTAGCCTGACAAGCCACATTATAATCCAGGGTGAAATAATCTGTTCTTTTTAAAACTTCTCTTTAAAACTGCATGCAATAGGATAGTGCAAGGACCAGTCAGAGACACGATGGAACTGGCAAACAAGATGGAAATGGCAAAGCATGCCAATTCTTTTTTTTTTTATCTCTACACCCAAAGATAGGTCTCATGTAACGGAGGCCAGCTAGCTCGGCTAGCATGGCGGCAGTACGTGTAAATCCTCATCACCCAATTCCATGGCTAACGGCTGAATTAGAAGCTTGGGCCTTTAGCTCAGTTGGTTAGAGCGTTGGTTAGAGGAGTTTGCAACTTGCGGGGTGGCGGGTTCGAGACCTGTGTGCAGTGCGGACTGCCACCAGCTACATTGGTGCCGTGACCCGGATGGGAGAGGATTTGGAGGGTGAGTGTAACGGAGGCCAGCTAGCTCGGCTAGCATGGTGGCAGTACGTGTAAATCCTCATCATGGGCGCTTCTAACAGCTGAGTTAGAAGCTTGGGCCTTTAGCTCAGTTGGTTAGAGCGTCCCACTCCCACACCGGAAGTTTGTAGCTTGCAGGGTGACGGGTTCGGGACCCGTGTGCGGTGCGGACCGCCACCGGATACACTCACACCAGTTACAAGACTAAGTGTCCCCATGGCAGCTAGACATGCTGGCTGAGCACGCCTATTTGCTACCACTATATTTATAGGCTACTGTTTCACTGATTTCTACTGGTACAGGCCAATATGTCACTGCTATTGACTTGATTTTTAATGCAGAATCATTTTGGTTTGAGGAAGGGAAAACAGGTTTAACAGCATAAACAGCATTTTCTAAAAGTCAAAAGCTGCATGTAATTAACTATATTAGTTCTTCCAGGAAGACTCCAATGGCATGTAATGCATCCATTACGCCTGCCACCTTATAATGCCTTGCATAACATACTGCCTAAGGTGCTGATTAGGGTTGGGTATGGAGAACCAATTCCAATTCAGAACCGGTTCAAAATGATCAATTCCATCGATGTTGTACGTCTCCAAACGTTATCAATTCTCTTATCGATTCTTTAGTTTCTCTGCCCGCACGTCGCGGTGCATAAGCGCCACATCACCTTGTCTATTTGCCCGAGGAGCAAAAACTTGCAGATATGTATCATAGAAGCAAATAGGTCATAGCATAAGTGAATCTACACAATGCAAAATGAGCAACATTGAGATAAAGGCCACTGCCAATTTTTTTCAGATGTTTCTATCATGCTTTTTCAGAATGAATTTCTGCTTGAGACATTGTATCTACAAATATTATGTGTACGAATTAGCCTGACACGCCAGACTATATCATAAGAATGTATAGTCTGAAGACCACTGATAGACTGTACCTCAATGGAGGGGCGGGTGATTGCGTTGTCTTTCAAACTGCCTCTCCACGTAATAGGCTAGCGTTCCGGCCAGTGGTACCAGCTGGTATATCAAACTTTTCCCGTAGCCCATCGGTAACACGGCAAAGACATCTTTACCAGAACGAAAAACTTCAGTGCACTTTCTTGTTTCACTTTCAAAGAAAATGACAATTGCAATTCGTCCAAAACTAAAGCCAAAGACGATTCTGCTCTGGTTTGAGCAGGCTGTCGTCATCGTACAAAGCCCGCCTTACGATTTCCTGTACACATACCGTGATTGGTTATCCGCCGCGGAAGGATACAACGGGTTTCTATCAGTGGCCTCTAGACGTATCTGCTGTGCAAATTCAAATTTGCTACCGCTAGGGGTACGTCTAGAATTCTAGGCTATGTACGAATGGCAGTTTGCCATATTTAGCTCTTATGAGTGGGAGACTGCATAGCCATTTTGATTGTCAGTTAGTGGTGTTGGTAAGCATGTCTGTTCTGCAACAAAAGTAAAGAACTTTAGTTTCGTTTTTGTCCCATGAACTAGTTTTGAAGCCTTGATCTGTTCAGTTGTCAACATGTAATTGATATTCCCAAACAAGAGGAGTCAGTGGACAACAGCTACGATTGGAAGTGATTGGATTGCATGAAATGAAAAAACTTCGAACAGCATAGAACTAGCGTGAACGCGAAACACTTTACATTTAGTCAATGTAACCTCATATCTTACTTTCGGTTTCCAAGAGTCAGGTCCCATTGGTGTAACGTGCCTGTTCGCTTCTGCGTTCGGTCTGTGCTGTAGGCCTACCAAACTATTTTGTTCCACTCACTAACTAGCACATTTAGCAAGCTCTTCCAACAGGGCTATGCTCGAATTCACTCCGGTATTTTCCTTTAATGGCTGGCGTCTTGACACAGATTGAATTGACAAGGAATGACGCAAGTATAGGATATATAAACTCATCTCAGAGTTAGCCTACTTTTGAATGCAGCAGTATCTTCTTACAGAATCTTAATTACATTCCTGTAAAGAAGACATACCGGTACTTGTTTGACACCCCGCCTTAATTCCAGGGCATTCTATCTGTCATGCTTTGGAACCCTGACCTAATCCACAACCAATAAATAACTTCATCAACACCATATAAACCATATAAACCATATATAAATGTCATATATATTACTCACACACACACACACACACACACACACACACACACACACACACACTAAATACTAAATACTAAATAGGCTACACTACAGACTAAATACTATCTAGCCTAAATAAATTCAGAGAAGAAATGAAAGTTTGCAACATAGCAGATCATACATGTACATCACGATTCCACTACTGGCTTCTCATGGTCTTTTTCACAGCATGAGATTTACATGTCCAATAGTAGGCTACAAATGTACACTCTCTGTATCTAAATCACACTGAAGGTGGTATCTTGAATCATGACCAATACCACCCTCCAGCATATCCTACCTGTCAGCTGGCAAGGATCAGAGCCTACCCCCATAAAAGTTGGAACATTTGGCAAGGCATAGGAAAAAGGGATAAATTAGGGTCAGAATGTTCAGTTTACCACCATGGAATGTGGGAATGTTCAGGTGTGAAATAAGTCCATAGCCGGTTTATGATTGCTCTGCCTGTTTCGTTTCAGTGAAACAACCGCCCAGCTGCACAAGCGACTCCCTCAAATAAAGCTGAACGCACATTCAGTCTTCTCTAAACGGCAAGCAACAACATTGCGCTACTTAAGTCACTAGCTATAAATCCAAGCTTCTCAGGTCGCCGAGGAAGTGTAAAGTCAACACTTTACAAACACGTTAACATGGGACTCTGTAAGTATCATTGCTCATATCAGGTTTGTTGTGTTCATATGAGTGTTAATGTGTACTGCATACTTTGTAGACTATATTTTTTACTGTAAAATAATAGCTTATTCTTAATGGCTAACTACTGTAGCACACTTATTACATTTCTAGTGACTGTCGCAATAGCAGCTGGAGTGGGAGCAGGTAAGTTTGACTTAATTTGCCTTATTTTGATTTCCTTCTGGGCGCAGGCACAATTTGCCCTTCTCAAACCTGATAGCCCTATCACCTACTTGACCAATTAGATGTCTGAATCAGCCTCTGTTATTTCTTCTCATGCAAAGCTGGAGTGGTTGTCACAGCACCAGTCCTTGGGGCCATCGGTTTCACAGCTGGGGGGATAGCATTGGCCAGCGGAGGAGGTGTGGCAGCTGGTTCACTCTTTTCTCTTTTCTCTCAAGTGGCAGGTAAGCCTATTGTAACGTAGGCCTATATGTTCTCTGTTTTCTTCGTCTGTCTGAATGGTGCAGGTCATGGTCTTCTTGAATTCCGCTGCAGAAGGGTGCGCCACGGCCCACGGCCTAATCTCATCTCATTAGTGATGGCTGCCCTAAAAGAGAAAAACTTTAAAGGAATATTCCACTTTTTTATGAACATTGGATATTCACCCTAGAGCAGTGTTTCTCAAACCTTTTCAGACCAAGGACCACTTTGCCCAAAATATTTTTTTCAGGGACCATCTGACCTCACGCCCCCTCTCCAAGTCACATAAAGCATTTCTAAATAGGCATTTCTATGCACTTCAAATACATAAAGCCTCAAGTTTTTTTTTTTTTTATAAATTACAGGACTGACATAGTATTCAGTGAACAGTTCATCTGTTGCCTTTCAATAATGTTAGTAAGAAACATAGACTAAATTCAAATTTATTATTATTTATTTTTTTTTTTTAAACCGCTCACGGACCACTTGAGCTCACTCGCGGACCACCAGTGGTCCCCAGACCACACTGAGAACCACTGGCCTAGAGTTAGGTAAAGCATTTTGCTCTCAATGCATGCGTTTTCCCTGTCTAGCTCCCCAATTTTAGCTTGTTCTTAGCTTCTTAGCATAGGTGCTGGAATTTAAAGTAGCCAGATAACAACTCTTTTAAAAAATTGTGGTTCCCAGAGTAGGAAAACATTAGCTGGGCGAAAGCGACTGTTGACTATGTCATACAGTCTGGCCCAACACAATTGAAATAGGTTTCCGTTTGGATATGACATATACCTTCGCCTGGCTCTCACGCCTACAACTTTCGCTTTCAGTATTAACAGTATTATCGCAAGTTCTGATCTATTTTGACATCGTAGTGGCAATAAATCCTCAAGATCATGGATGCTAATGTCATGTACCAATTTTGTGAATGTAATTCGAAAGTGGGGGAGAGAATAACAAACGCGTCCCTATCCTGTAGGACTACAACATTTTGAGACATCGCTCTAAAGTGTGTGCTGATTGGCTAAACCGTAGAGTAACCGAGGGAAAGGCGGGAAGGGGGTTTATTCCAGTCTACGTGCGGAGATAAATGTTTAGCGGAGGTACGTAGGATGGCATAGCCAGGCTAGGAAAACATATGCACTGAGACCAAATTGCTCTTACCCACATATGTACTGCAACTCCAGGTAAGAGGGTGAATAATATTCCTTTAACAGGCTACTTGCATCAAGGACAACAGCCTACTAAAATAGCCTATTGCTAGCACTAGATGGATCAGATTTCTTTACCCGAGGTTGAAAACGGGGGCTGGCGATTGGAAACCACTGGCATTAACATTTCGGTACAAGCCATGTGTGTCACACAAACTCTAACCTGTTAACATGTGCAGTGAAATGAATATAGACAGAATAGGCCTACTTGGCTGCCATGTTCACAAAGAGTGTCTTTTTTGTATGTTTGTCCGCAGTGGCCAATGCAGCAGTGGCTGCAGCTGGAGGAACAGCGGCTGGATTGGCAGCAGCCATACTCATTTAAAAATGAATAATCTTCACAAGGAAGAACCTGTCACCTCAGGAGTTTTCATTTCTTTTAGCTCATCGGAACTCTAACACATCTATAAATGCCATATTACATTACATGTACTTGTAATATCACAATGTCATTGGCATCAAGCTCAGAAAAAAATAATAAACTTTGAAGTGACAATTTTGTATTTAGGCTTATTTTTTCTTGGGAAGAAACCTTTACAATATCACACATATTCACACATATACAGTATCAAAAAAAAGGAGACTCAAGCCTTATAAGGGACACTTAATTTCAGCATTCTCTCCATGCCTTAGCCAAACGCCTGTGCATTATGACAATTTGACTTAATTTGATCTGAGCAGAGGGGACAATTTGACCAAATGAGACAAACCAATTGAACCAATCAGCCTTTATCTCATGCAAAGCGGGCTCAGTTGTCTTGGCACCACTTATCATTGAGGCCGTTGGTTTCACCACTGGTGGAAGGTTGTATATGGAAACAAAAAGAGAGTGCAGGGGGTCCACAGCTCTATGTTCCCACAGCCCTATGTTGCACATTTTATAGGATTTTTTCTTTACACAGAAAATTTTGAAAATTAGGCCCGATGTTCCCACAGCTCTATGTTGCCACAGCCCCATGGTCCCAAATTACTAAGAATCTTTTGGAAAATTAGACCCTGTTTTTCCACAACAATATATTTTCCTATATTGGCATGTTCACACTAACACAGGTAATATTCATCCACTTAGCCCTTCCGTCCACATTGGAGGATTCTGAAACTGAAAACAGTCGATCCCAGAGTGATCCCAGACCCTTGTATGGTGTGAAGCAGAGCCATAAAGAGGGTTATGACTAGGCTACCTTAGAAATGGAACAAAATGCATTTTTTTTGCCCTCCACCTGCCTTGCGTCCCACTCCAATGTGGAGTCTTCTAGTGAAAGATATACCTGGGAACGTGTGTTATGTGGATTATATTTAATTTTCAAAAGTGAGGTGAGATAGGGTGGTAAATTTCCCTTGCTTCAATTGAAACATTCTGCCATATACAAATAAAATCTAGGACTGCTACTGTATTTAATGTAATTGCTTGTATTATGAAGCAATGTAAAATTTTATAAATATAAATTGGGCAAAACTTAAATTGTTTGACTGTTGATTACACACACACTCTCTCACATTCTGAACATAGGCCGACACTTATGGTCATGGGCTAGAGGTGCATAAAGATCACCCCCAACACACTTTCTTTGAAACATTAGGCCAGAGACGGTTGATGATTAGGCTATCCTGAATGTGTATTCAAAATTACAACAATTTTTTGAATGCACTTTATGCTAGACCTACCTATTTGAGTTTGATATAGGCCTATTCTATGGATTGCATTCTGCCTATATGCATTCTATACATTATGTTTAGTATGGAGGAAGGTTTGACTTGTCTCAATATACCAGTTTGTTAAATTGGATTTTGTAAAATAGGTTAAGATGTTTCACAAGCCTGACAAGCCACATTATAATCCAGGGTGATATAATCTGTTCTTTTTAAAACTTCTCTTTAAAGCTCCATGCAATAGGATGGTGCAAGGACCAGTCAGAGACACGATGGAACTGGCAAACAAGATGGAAATGGCAAAGCATGCCAATTTTTTTTTTTAAATCTCTACACCCAAAGATAGGTCTCATGTAACGGAGGCCAGCTAGCTCGGCTAGCATCGCGGCAGTACGTGTAAATCCTCATCACCCAATTCCATGGGTGCTTCTAACGGCTGAGTTAAGGTGGCAACATACTCGCCGTGTCTGCTGGTGCGCGCGCCATCGGTGACGTCACATGTTCGTACAAACTCTTTATACCCGCCGCACGACCAAATTCGACAGAAGCGCCGTTTTGGCATTATTCTCCCAAACAGCAGATGGCGCTGTACAGCGAAATCGCATAGGCTACAGTAACTTACAGGCAGTGAGTTAACCCTGTGCTTGCTTTGTTTGACTGTACTTAGTTGTGGATAAAATTTATGGATTAAATAAACATGATAAGTATCTCCAAGTTTCTGGTGAGTGTTTGCATACAACCCCTGATAGTATTGTAGGCATGTTTCAGTTTGTAAAAACGTTGTGAGGGATGTTAGGACGGACGGATGACTGGGCTAAATTTAGCTTAACAATCAAGGTTTTAAAAACGTTTCATCCATGATAAGTATTTCCAAGTTTCTGGTGAGTGTCTGCATACAACCCCTGGTAGTATTGTAGGCATGTTTCAGTTGGTAAAAACGTTGTGAGGGATGTTAGGACGGACGGATGACTGGGTTAAATTTAGCTTAACAATTAAGGTCTTAAAAACGTTTCATCCATGCTTTAAGATGTTCATGCATTAGCTGAAGATATGGTTATGTGTCAGATAGCAGGGTGATGAATGCTTCTTGGCAGAAGAGGGTGAAATAAGCTCTCATGCATCTTGGTGTAGTTGCTTATGAATGGCCCAGCTGAGTGGCGCATAGGGCTGGCGCGCGGCGAGTTACAAAATCTGTCATGCGCACGACCTCGCGAAATTCCCCTGAAAAGCGTCGCGCGCCAAGGGGGTCCACGTCATTTTGACGTCACGCAACGGCGCGCGCCGCTTGCGCGCGACGGTGTAAATTCAGTTTTAGAAGCTCAGGCTTTTAGCTCAGTTGGTTAGAGCGTCCCACTCCCACGCCAGGAGTTTGCAACTTGCGGGGTGGGCCGTTCGAGACCTGTGTGCAGTGCGGACTGCCACCAGCTACATTGGTGCCGTGACCCGGATGGGAGAGGATCTGGAGGGTGAGTGTAATGGAGGCCAGCTAGCTCGGCTAGCATGGTGGCAGTACGTGTAAATCCTCATCATGGGCGCTTCTAACAGCTGAGTTTAGCTCAGTTGGTTAGAGCGTCCCACTCCCACACCGGAAGTTTGTAGCTTGCAGGGTGACGGGTTCGGGACCCGTGTGCGGTGCGGACCGCCACCGGTTACACTCACACCAGTTACAAGACTAAGTGTCCCCATGGCAGCTAGACATGCTGGCTGAGCACGCCTATTTGCTACCACTATATTTATAGGCTACTGTTTCACTGATTTCTACTGGTACAGGCCAATATGTCACTGCTATTGACTTGATTTTTAATGCAGAATCATTTTGGTTTGAGGAAGGGAAAACAGGTTTAACAGCATAAACAGCATTTTCTAAAAGTCAAAAGCTGCATGTAATTAACTATATTAGTTCTTCCAGGGAGACTCCAATGGCATGTAATGCATCCATTACGCCTGCCACCTTATAATGCCTTGCATAACATACTGCCTAAGGTGCTGATTAGGGTTGGGTATGGAGAACCAATTCCAATTCAGAACCGGTTCAAAATGATCAATTCCATCGATGTTGTACGTCTCCAAACGTTATCAATTCTCTTATCGATTCTTTAGTTTCTATGCCCGCGCGTCGCGGTGCATAAGCGCCACATCACCTTGTCTATTTGCCCGAGGAGCAAAAACTTGCAGATATGTATCATAGAAGCAAATAGGTCATAGCATAAGTGAATCTACACAATGCAAAATGAGCAACATTGAGATAAAGGCCACTGCCAATTTTTTTCAGATGTTTCTATCATGCTTTTTCAGAATGAATTTCTGCTTGAGACATTGTATCTACAAATATTATGTGTACGAATTAGCCTGACACGCCAGACTATATCATAAGAATGTATAGTCTGAAGACCACTGATAGACTGTACCTCAATGGAGGGGCGGGTGATTGCGTTGTCTTTCAAACTGCCTCTCCACGTAATAGGCTAGTGTTCCGGCCAGTGGTACCAGCTGGTATATCAAACTTTTCCTGTAGCCCGTCGGTAACACGGCAAAGACATCTTTTCCAGAACGAAAAACTTCAGTGCACTTTCTTGTTTCACTTTCAAAGAAAATGACAATTGCAATTCGTCCAAAACTAAAGCCAAAGACGATTCTGCTCTGGTTTGAGCAGGCTGTCGTCATCGTACAAAGCCCGCCTTACGATTTCCTGTACACATACCGTGATTGGTTATCCGCCGCGGAAGTATACAACGGGTTTCTATCAGTGGCCTCTAGACGTATCTGCTGTGCAAATTCAAATTTGCTACCGCTAGGGGTACGTCTAGAGTTCTAGGCTATGTACGAATGGCAGTTTGCCATATTTAGCTCTTATGAGTGGGAGACTGCATAGCCATTTTGATTGTCAGTTAGTGGTGTTGGTAAGCATGTCTGTTCTGGAACAAAAGTAAAGAACTTTAGTTTCGTTTTTGTCCCATGAACTAGTTTTGAAGCCTTGATGTGCACATGAAAAGTCTGTTCAGTTGTCAACATGTAATTGATATTCCCAAACAAGAGGAGTCAGTGGACAACAGCTACGATTGGAAGTGATTGGATTGCATGAAATGAAAAAACTTCGAACAGCATAGAACTAGCGTGAACGCGAAACACTTTACATTTAGTCAATGTAACCTCATATCTTACTTTCGGTTTCCAAGAGTCAGGTCCCATTGGTGTAACGTGCCTGTTCGCTTCTGCGTTCGCGTTCGGTCTGTGCTGTAGGCCTACCAAACTATTTTGTTCCACTCACTAACTAGCGCATTTAGCAAGCTCTTCCAACAGGGCTATGCTCGAATTCACTCCGGTATTTTCCTTTAATGGCTGGCGTCTTGACACAGATTGAATTGACAAGGAATGACGCAAGTATAGGATATATAAACTCATCTCAGAGTTAGCCTACTTTTGAATGCAGCAGTATTTATGAATCTTAATTACATTCCTGTAAAGAAGACATACCGGTACTTGTTTGACACCCCGCCTTAATTCCAGGGCATTCTATCTGTCATGCTTTGGAACCCTGACCTAATCCACAACCAATAAATAACTTCATCAACACCATATAAACCATATAAACCATATATAAATGTCATATATATTACTCACACACACACACACACTAAATACTAAATAGGCTACACTACAGACTAAAGTTTGCAACATAGCAGATCATACATGTTCATCACGATTCCACTACTGGCTTCTCATGGTCTTTTTCACAGCATGAGATTTACATGTCCAATAGTAGGCTACAAATGTACACTCTCTGTATCTAAATCACACTGAAGGTGGTATCTTGAATCATGACCAATACCACCCTCCAGCCATAACACCAGTGGTTAAAGTGGGATTTGCCAGGTGGGGGAACCCTCATTTTTTGTGTCGCAAAAAAACATATATTCGTTCCTAACTCATTGCTTGACATTTTATGGTTTTAATTTGGGTCTTCTACACCATACATGGGTAACTCACGGCCCGGGTGCAACTAGGCTGTTTAATTGCAATCATCCACTTGCTTTGCCACTTTGCTTTGCCTACTGTTTCTGTTTATTTCAGTTTTACAAAATTAAATAGAGTTGTGTGAGTTGCTTGAAGAAACTGCTATCATTAAAGAAGATCAAGTTTTCTACATACTTTATGTCGTTACCTGTCTGTCTAACTGAATAGAAAGCAAAGTATGTAAGTTAGGACAGAACATTTCTTTTGGAAAAAAAATGAACATAGAGATATAGGGTTGTGGGAACATAGACACGCTCCTGAGTGCAGACCTCTGCTAAAGCATTAGTTCACTGATGCAATACAGATTCCAGGTGTTGTTCTGGATCGTTGCCAAATTTTTTTGCTCTGCCTCATCTCATAGTTTCGTTTCAGTGGAACAACCTCCCAGCTGCACAAGGGACTATGAACCCTGCTGGAATAGTGACATACTGCTTATTGCCTTCAGCATAGCAGACAAGTAGGAACACTCAGACGCAGCCTCTGTCTTCTGGCAATACTACAACTCATTTTCAAAAAACTTTATAATGGGACTCTGTAAGTATAATTGCTCATTTCGGATTGTTTTTGTTTGTTTTGCTGTTTTCATAATTTACTGTGAGTGTAACTTTGAGCTGTTACTTTGTGGACTGTGGTATTACAATAAGAGTGATAGACTATCCACTCATTAACCATTAATTATATTACTTCTAGTGACCACCGCACTTTTAGCAACTGCTGGAGCAGGTAAGTTTTACTTAATTTGATATCCATCTGAGCACAGAGACAATTGAGACCACCAATTGAACCAATCAGCCTCTATTTTTTAATTGCCTTGATCATTCTTTTCTCATGCAAAGCGGGCTCCGTTGTTGCGGCACCACTTGTCATTGGGGCCTTGGGTTTCACTGCTGGTGGGATAGCAGCTGGATCAATTGCCTCGGGTATGATGTCCGCTGCAGCAGTGGCCAACGGAGGAGGTGTGGCAGCTGGTACCGCAGTGGCTATCTTGCAATCTGCAGGTAACTTGTCAAGTAGTCTGGGCCGATGTTATTTGTTTCCTGTCTGGAATGTTTGGGAGTGTCTCTTTTTCAATGCGGAGGTAATTGACCGATCCCAAGCCACGCCCCCTTTCACTATGTCACAATCGGGCGAACCTCGGACAACCCATAGATAAATAGAACCTCTGTATAATTCTGTGGGTCAACCTCTGTCAAATTTTACCTTCCCTGCATTATAGACGGTTTATAATAGATTGTGAGGCTTGGAGCTTTCTCTTGAAAATAACACGCAATATCATCACAACCGTGGAAATACAGTATGTGTTTGGGGACCTGTAAGAACAACAGGTTACCCTTTTGTAGGCTATGTTCTCTGTTTTCTTGGCCTGTCTGAATGGTTTAGGTGCTGATCTCAGACTTTTATTCATGCTGGGTATACAGGTTACCATTATCGAAGCGAGTTCCCTCGCAGAAGGATGCTCTCCTTCAATTTTGATGAGCTCTCACTGACTTGGGATGCAAAAAAAAAAAAAGAAACTTATGGAACAAACAATAATGGAGGACAGCTATACTATCACACAATCAAGGGGAAATAAAACGTATAAAATATTTATTTATTTGTGCGCGTATTTAATTTTCTTTTTTGAGGCAGAGGTCACTTAGGGGTGGTACTGGGCCACCAGCTGGGCTAGCAAATGCTATCAGTTGCAAGCCTGTTCATGTACTGTACAGGCCATGAAAAAGCATCTTCGAGCAAGCCACGTAGTTGGACCAGAGACCATTGATGAAACCGAGACAATTCTGTGTCTTTGGTTGGACAATGCACTAGGTCTAATGGATAGGCTACAGTACAGATTTCTCTGTGACCACCAAACCGATTTTGAAATTGAGGGTTGGCGGAAGCCTATTTCACTGCAATTTCTGGCATTTGTTCAACATTTCAATTCAAACCATGTGTCTCACTCAAACTCTAAACTGTTACGATGTGCCGTGAATTGAATACAGGTAGAATAGTTATTGCACTGTAAAAAACGATTTGTAATGGTTACTTCAAAAATGTGTGGAAACTCGTTGCCTCAAATGAGTTGGGTAACTATAACTTATCTTAGATGTAAAGCGCTTTTAACTTGAAAAAGAAAAGTTATAGTTACTTAACTCATTTGAGGCAATGAGTTTCCACACATTTTTCAAGTAACCATTACAAATTGTTTTTTACAGTGTGGCTGCGATGCTCATAATGAGTCTATTTTTGTACGCAGGTGTTGTTGGCTTGTCCACAGGGGCCTCTGCAGCAGTGGGAGCAACTGGAGCGGGAGTGTCTGGGTTGATAGCCGCCATACTCATCTAAAAAGAAGTCATCTTCTCTCGGAGCCAGTTACCATCAGGAGTCACCATTTCTTTTAGCTCATCTAAATTTTAAAACATGTAAATGAAGTTAAATGTCATTCAGCACTACACCATGAAGAGGTGTGTGTCGTTCAAATGAAACATGTAATGCAATAGCATAAAATAGGTCATTGACATCAGTCTCAGAAAAAATTAATAAACTTTGAAATGGCGATCTACCAAATGGCCTACCATTGGTCTTTTTTATTGTCATTTGAAGAAACCTTTACAATATTACAGTATTTTTATGAACCAAAAAATGGAGAGACAGTTGGCATGACTTGATCAAGGAGGGGAGATGCCTACGATTTGATATAAATTTGACAGGATCTCTGCACTTTAAAGGTTAGGGTTGTGAGGATTTACTACTGCCACCACCACCTAGCTCCATCTAGTTGGCATCTGTTACATCAAAGGAGAAAGCCGGCGTGAATCAACACGTAGTCCTACTGTTTTGTAGTGCCAAGCGCTATTGTTAGCCACCCCAATCACAGGATTTCATGCAAGGCAGACTGAGATAGCGAAACGGCAGCTAACGTTAACAGAATGGGGCATTTCAAAACGAAAGCAAGGTGGCTTTCTGTAGCGCTTAGCAGTATAAAACAGCAGGGCTAGGTGTTGATTCACGCCGGATTATACCTTTAACATACCCTGTGTTTGCACTAGCTTTGAACTTGAACTTTGACTTAAATCGGTGTGATAGCCTAATTATCATCTCACCATCCATGTTAGGCCAAGTGTAGGCTAATTTACATGAATGATATTGGCTGTAGTCATTCTTAAAGTCCATACATAGCCTGTGTGTGTTTTTAACATAGTTTTGCCATGAGAACAGCAAATGGTTACATTTGGTTCAGAGAAGTAGGTTAGTGTTTAAACATCAATTACCATAAAAGTTTTAAAATGAGAACACTGGAAAAGGGGCTGATCAAGCATGTGTGTGTGTGTGTGTGTGTTTAAAGCATTGTATTTGTTTAATTTTGGGAGGAGTGACAAAAACTAGAAAGGCCTGTCCAAATCCAGATCTGTTCATACATAATTTGCCTAATAAAGTATCCATACAGTCAGTAGTCTGATGCATAGATTGACCATGATTTACACAGAACAGCATGAGTGAATGTAGTCTGTTGGTAGAGATGTTAGGATCACTGATGCAATACAGATTCCAGGTGTTGTTCTGAATCGCTGCCAAATTTTTAATTACCTGTCCCTTGTTCTAATACCCACATTTTCAATTTTTCAAATCATGAAAATCCAACAAACTAATACCAGCCTCCTTGACAGAGGTACAGTAAATTGCATCTGTATTTTCACAGTAATTTAGCCTAGATCAAACTATTTCACATATCCTGTGTTTACAATGAGATTACTTTAAAAAATAGCGAATTTATAAAAAAAAAAAAAAAAAAAAACTGTGGTAAGGTACAGTACAGTAAGTTTCACTTTCTGATGCTGCATAGCTCTCCATAGCCAATTTATGATTGCTCTGCCTCATCATTTTAGGCCATTTTTTTGCGCACGCGAGCGCTCGAGACCAATTTTACGTGGTCTCGGTCTCGTCTTGGTCTTGACAGTGTATTGTCTTGGTCTTGTCTTGGTCTCGGATCTCTTGGTCTTGTCTTGGTGTATTGCAAGGCCAAGACCAAGACCAAGACAAGATAAATAAATGTAATAAATATATATCTTAACAATATCAAGTTGCCGGTTTAAATGACTGCCTAAACAATGAGACGCACCAAAACGAAAGTGAGTGCGCAAAAGAAACCCCTTGCTACAGCAGAGCAAGGCTCTCAAATGCATTTATGGGCCGGTCTCTCAGTGACAGAGAGCCGCGCACGTTCAGTTAGATGCAGCTCTAAATTACTCTCCTAAAAGTTTACTTTCCATTCGCAAAATATAGGCAATTTAAAAAATGAAATGTTCGTGTATGCATAGGCATGTGTTATGACGGCTGAGCGAGATGTCATGCTAGTTAACGTGATCTCTAATGTAGGCTATTTATGGGAATTAAATCTTTCATCTTTCATTTTCGTAAATTTAGTATAGGCTATCGAGACACAGACATCGTAAAAACTCCCGTATCTAGTGCTTCATGGACGCTTGTGAAGGATGTAAAATCTTCCTGCGAGTGACCCCTATCAGGCGATAAATGAACGCCCTTGATGTATTCTCAAAGTTATCTCTATTGCATCCCGAAAGAATCCATTCCACTTGGTGTAATAGCGAATGTATACCGTTGATAATCCGCTCCGGGTTTTGCATTACCAACTCAGTCACCATATGTAGTGATGAGAATCATCAAGCAGTAAAAGTGAAGGCTGCACCAGCCCTATTGTCATCTCACAAGTAAGCTAGCTTCTGCTAAAATCGTATCCTTGTATTGTATATTCTCAAAATTAACTCAGGCCATATTAATTTAATTTTCAATTAGAAGTAGGCTTAGTATAGAATCTTTGGTAGTATAGACAGAGTATGCTAGTAGGCCTGGTTGGGTTGCCAACTTTCAGAAATACCGTTGGCACACTGCATGTTGTGTTAGTACATCTAAAACTAAAGGAAACAAAATAAAAAGTAGGATGAACCCATCAAGTTGGCCTATTGTGCCACATTCATCTCATTATAGTAGTAGGTTTAAATGCTTTAAAACTTTAAAGGAGCTAGCTATTTAAAATGCACAAAGATTTCTAATGTGCCACCTGGCTTCAGAAACCCGCTCTCAAAGACTTACTTTTACCAGTAGAACCAATAGAGTTGAGAATGTAATGGAGTTGACTTTGTCATTCTCTCAGCTACCCAGAAATGATTTTCTACTGGTTGAAATGTCTGGAGCATGGACATCTCGCTGGTAGACCTCAACTCATCATAGTGGGTGACTAGGTGACATCCCCTGCTGGTATTTAATTAGCCTAATATTTTTTTAATTATTGGTAGCAGTTGAATTAATACTCCCTAATATGAATGTTAGCCAAAGTTGTTTTTCAAATCAAGTTATAACTTCCAATATAGCCTAGTCTACTGTTTTTTCCGGTCTCGTTCTCGGTCTTGGTCTCGGCCTCAATTTTTCTTGGTCTCGTCTCGGTCTCGTTAGCCTCTGGTCTTGGTCTTGTCTTGGTCTCGTTAGCCTCTGGTCTTGGTATTGTCTTGGTCTTGGTCTAAGCGGTCTTGACTACAAGTCTAGTATTTGGTATCAAATTAAACTAGACAACCAGATGAATTCACTGGTACCACTTGTGATGTACTTGCCCGACAATACAGGGTTCAATTTCAGTTTAAAGATCGCCCATATTTTTACAGGGAACTATCTTTATCTGGTGGCTTAATTGGCTGCTGGGTTCCATCTAGTAACCAAGAGGTCAAGAAATAAAACAAAACAAAACAAAAAAAATACTGGACTTTATAATAGACCTACAATTTCAACAGATACATTTTCTATTACCCAAATATTCTATTACCAAGGGCCATGCCTGTGCAATAGGAGGGGTGACAGATAAGGTGCCTGTTCACCCAGGACATCATAGAGGTTAGGACTACCCCTGATAGAAAGGAATATGATGCAGCCTTATTGCACCTTCATTCTTCTTTGCGCAATAAACTAGAATAAAATATTAAAGTACATGCTTTCAACTTTATTTTTTTTTTCTTTTGATTCTAAAGCTATTGGAAGTCATAGGCCTATGTGGCACAGGTAATAACTGAAACTACAGCTTAAAGTGCATATGGCAGGTTAACATTTACTTTTGATATGCTGTAAAGAGATTCACAATGACCTGAATTTCATTAAAATTAAAAATTTAAATAACATAAACAGCCATTTTTTAACTGACTTAATGAACATTCCAAAATAGAATCATAGGTCACGCAGGGGAGACGGTGAAAATTTCTGGTAGAGAGTAATTGATTATAATAGTATCTTTGAGACATGGTTTGGGCAAAAAACGTAGCCTTAACTCATATGCATTCCTATGAATTGTAATTATGAACTTTTCTGGCATCTAACCGAGGAGGATTTGGATAAATAACTCCATCAGCAAATAATTAATTTATTGTTCAAGCAGTGAAGTGGACAGTGGACATCTTGGTGAGTAGACTTGCTGAGCTAACATAATCTATAGGTTAATTATTAGGCTATTAGTTTGCCATCACATCAGAATATACATTGAAGTTTTTAACAGAATCAAGTCTGTGTTACGACCCAATGGTTACGACGTAGAGGACGTAATCTTCCCAAATCTACCACAGTCAAGTTAGTCTGTCTACCGCTCCATCGGCCTATTAGCCTACAGCTGAGCTCTAACTGGCTATGAATCACTCAAGCACCGTGTCCACATGACGGGACCAGATACAGTCGCTTGCTGACTATCAGCAAGTGTATAGATTTGTCATAACGCTTTAATTGTTATTTCGTCCCCGTTCGCATTTTGCTGTCTTATCGTCATATCTCGAACTTCTTGCAATAAAGTTCAGGCTGGTTATGCAGCTGGCGCGATGAAATTGGAAGTTGGCTTTGATATTCGCTGGCTAGCGCAATGAAATTGAAGTTGGCTTTGATATTAGCTGGCTAGTTTGATGGGCATGGATGGACATACAAGCATGGTGTATTTTCTGCCGATTAATTTATGAGTTAGTTGACGTGCTTTTCCTAACCTGTAGCCCGTCATGCAAAACATTATGATTTCTATAGTCTAGTCCAGGGGTCTCCAACCTTTTTTGCACCATGGACCGGTTTGCTTCCCAAATTTTTTTCAAGGACCGGGGGGTGTTCAATCGTAATGTTCAATTCACATATATGTAATGTTCAATTCACATAAATGTAATGTTCAATTCACATGTTGTTGTTGAAAATAACTAACTCCAGTTATTCATGAACATTGAACAGTACTTAACAGTAAGCTTGAGGAAGTTAAATTTGAACAACCAAACATGAATGTATTGAACTATTGAACTGAATGTTTTGAAGCTATATATCAAGGACACCTAAACATGCTCAACAAAATACAGTATGTAGACAAGTGAACTGAAAGTGCATTACTAATGAAGCCACATAATCAGTGAGAGCCCTATGCTTGTTTCCCCGCAACAAGGCGTCTCCAACTCAGGGTGATGGAAGATATTGACGCTCTTAGTGCGTTTGAAACGTCCTGTCGATTGTGCAATTTTGTCTTAGTTGCAACCATTGCCGAAAACGTAGGTATGTGAGAAATGGTAGCAACGTTTTTAGCGCTTCCGCGGTTATCTCGGGATATTCCGCTTTGGTTTTGTCCAAAAGGTTTGCTCAAATTTACTTTTAAGACCACCGTCATTTGTTATTTCGATCAATTGATCTTTCACCTGCGCTGACAAGTGACTCGAATTTCGAGTGGGTTGCGGACCCTCTCATTCGTTTGCGTGGATCTTTGGAGGATGGGAAGTAATATTCAAACTCATTTGAAACCAGATGATCGTGCACCAGCTGCGAGAAAGGGGGCCCTGCCTCAGCCACTCCTAAAATCCCCACTAACATATTAAATACCCTCCTGTCCACTCGTCTTCCCAACAAATCAAGCTTGCTTTAAATCCAGCAACTTTATCTGCCAATTTAAAGACCGTGGCCACATAAGTACCACACATTTTCTTTGCATTATCTGGCTTACTAACATTATCAATGGGTCTTTCCCCCCTTGCCCTTCCAAATAATTCTCTAGAGACGTTAGTTTTTTGCTCATTCAGTTAGCAGTTTTGCTAACCTTGACACTACCGTTCGCCAAGGACTGCTCAAGTGAAGTGACCAGAGGCTGCGCTGAAGCAGAGAGGGTTGATCAACGCAACCAACAAATGTGTTGAAGGCGGGACAATCAGACATCCGAAAAAAGACGTTGTCAAATGCAAACATGCATGCTTACTATCTAAAAGCAGTAGGCTATACGAAGTACATTGAGTTTGCATATTATTATTTATTTTTTTTTTTTGTCGTCACAGCCCTGTTAGGAAATTCTTTTTTTTTCTCTCTCTCTCTCTCGTCACGGCCCGGTTAGGAAATTCCTGAGGCCCGGTACTGGGCCGCGGCCCGGGGGTTGGGGACCACTGGTCTAGTCCATGATTTTTACCTGAGATCATTGTCAGACTAATACAAACAGTCGAGGCTATCGCATCTAGGCAGTGATCTTTGAAAAGACTTGTCAGCAAGTGCGTAAATTTTCCATATTGCTTTCAGCTGTTTTCATGTTCTTACACATTAGATTAGCAGTCTCATGCATGTATCGAACTTGCAGGCTATTGCAGATGTTACAAGCTACTATGTTTGTCTATGAAGTAGCCCATGTTTGATAAATAGCCTATTGCATACAGACACGGTGAATTTTCTGTTGATTCATTTATGACTTGCCGTGTAGCACTTTTCTGAGCCAGTAACCCGGCGGATACTTGTGCAAAACAGATATACTCGTCTTGTCATGGGAACCGATGACCCGAGTCTGTCTGTGATCATGTTATAGCAATCTGGCCTATTATTAAGTTGCAAAAACAATGCAGACATACTTTGGTAATGTTTTGTACATTTACAAATTCCTGTAATGTAACTGTAGGTGAAATAGTTATGCCTCATACACCATGCAAAAGTAAGTAGAGGCAGCCACGACTCCCCTAGGTGACGTAGCACCACCTTTAGAATGTTCATGAATACTGCATAAAAATGGCTATTAAAACCGTTTTTTCCCCCATTCGCGTCCATAAAAAAGATACAAAATGATACAAAATTGTTTCTACGTACGTTAATGAACAATATAATGTCTAAATCCACTGAAAATTTAACCTGCCACACACACTTTAAATGTATGATAAAAGTATGATAATTACCTTGCTCAAGAATCTAAGCCATAGATAGTGAACTGATACACTGGAAAGAATCTATGGATTTTTCTATAATTCCATTTCAAGAATGAAGCCAATGACAACTAGCCTACAGTAGCAAAGAGTCTAATGCTCTTAGAGTGAAGTTTTCCCTTATCATTCACATTTCACCAGAGCATTATCACTCCAAAATAAACAATCTGTTCTCATACAGTAGGCCTTGTATTATCCTTACTTACTGTTACCATGGAGCTGAACATATCATTCAAGCAGGGCTGTCATCCTCAGTATTGCCAGTATTGCCCCGGCAATACTACTTTTTAGTGCAACATCAAACTTCAAATATCACATGAAGTGCTAAAGTAATAGGATAATTTAAAAATATAGCCTATATATAATAACCTGTTAAAATGTACCAAAATGCAGGAAAAAACATCTAACTATTCCAAAATTTTCTGGGGGAGTACAAACATTTTACAAACATTATCTAGGTCTTATGAAGTGACAACATCGATTTCGTAGCTGGTTGTTATGATTAAAAATGCGTAAATCTAAGCATTGGAAAGCATGATGTTCAAACCAGGAGCCACTATCAACTCTGGGGCTGAGCCCCCTAAAATTCAGAACCTAGAATCGCCCCTGGCCTCATCTGATGCTGCATCTCTCTCCATAGCCAGTTAATGATTGCTCTGCCTCATCTCATAGTTTCGTTTCAGTGGAACAACCTCCCAGCTGCACAAGGGACTATGAACCCTGCTGGAATAGTGACATACTGCTTATTGCCTTCAACATAGCAGACAAGTAGGAACACCCAGACGCAGCCTCTGTCTTCTGGCAATACTACAACTCATTTTCCAAAAACTTTATAATGGGACTCTGTAAGTATAATTGTTCATCTCAGATTGTTTTTGTTTGTTTTGCTGTTTTCATAATTTACTGTGAGTGTAACTGTGAGCTGTTACTTTGTGAACTGTGGTATTACAGTAAGAGTGATAGCCTTTCTAGGCTACTCATTAACCATTAATATTACTTCTAGTGACCACTGCACTTATCGCAACTGCTGGAGCAGGTAAGTTTAACTTTAAGTTTGCCTTAATTTGATATCCATCTGAGCACAGAGACAATTTGACCAATTGAGACAACCAATTGAACCAATCAGCCTTTTTTTTATTATTGCCTTTATCATTGTTTTCTCATGCAAAGCGGTACCACTTGTCATTGGGGCCATGGGTTTCACAGCTGGTGGGATAGTGGCCAACAGAGGAGGTGTGGCAGCTGGTGGCGCTGTGGCTCTCTTGCAATCCATAGGTAACTTGTCATTTAGTCTGGGCTGATGTTATTTGTTTCCGACCTGTCTGGAATGTTTGAGAGTGTCTCTTTTTCAATGCACAGGTGCTGATCTCAGACTTTTATTCATGCTGGGAAGGTTACCATTATCAAAGCGAGTTCCCTCGCAGAAGGATGCTCTCCTTCAATTTTGATGAGCTCTCACTGACGGGTTGCAAAAAAAAAAAACAACAGCAACAACAACAACAAAAAAAAAACGTATAGAACAAACAATAATGGAGGTCAGCTATATTAAAATATGCCATATGGTAGCCCAAGTCAGCAATATAGTATAACCACAGAGAGTAACCTAACCCTTTTTAGTGCATAAAACAGGCAAATGATTTCACAAACAAATAATTTTAAACCGTTAAAGTTAGAATGTGTTGATACAAGTTGATAACTTTTTGGTGCACAGTTTGTTTGTTAACACTAATGTTTACTTGGTGTTTACAGCCCCTGTGTCACGCCCGGAAACTGGACTTTATCAAAGTCTATTCAGGGACAGCCAGCTAGCTAGTTAATGAAGGGGAGGTGCGCCTGCCATTTGAGACAAAAGCAAAATTGTGCTGAAACCATGCAGGAACTCATTGTGCACCTAATAGTCATACAGCAATCATTAGAAAATAAAATGTATAAAACATTTATTTATTTGTGCTACTGGGCCACCAGCTGGGCTAGCAAATGCTATCAGTTGCAAGACTGTTCATGTACTGTACAGGCCATGAAAAAGCATCTTCGAGCAAGCCAGGTGAAACCGAGACAATTCTGTGTCTTTGGTTGGACAATGCACTAGGTCTAATGGATCAGTAGGCTACAGTACAGATTTCTCTGTGACCACCAAACCGATTTTGAAAATGAGGGTTGGCGGAAGCCTATTTCACTGCAATTTCTGGCATTTCTTCAACATTTCAATTCAAACCATGTGTCTCACTCAAACTCTAAACTGTTACGATGTGCCGTGAAATGAATACAGGTAGAATAGTTATTGCACTGTAAAAAACTATTTGTAATGGTTACTTCAAAAATGTGTGGAAACTCGTTGCCTCAAATGAGTTGAGTAACTATAACTTATCTTAGATGTAAAGCGCTTTTAACTTGAAAAAGAAAAGTTATAGTTACTTAACTCATTTGAGGCAATGATTTCACACATTTTCAAGTAACCATTACAAATTGTTTTTACAGTGTGGCTACGATGCTCATAATGAGTCTTTTTTTGTACGCAGGTGTTGTTGGCTTGTCCACAGGGGCCTCTGCAGCAGTGGGAGCAACTGGAGCGGGAGTGTCTGGGTTGATAGCAGCCATACTCATCTAAAAAGAAGTCATCTTCTCTCGGAGCCAGTTACCATCAGGAGTCACCATTTCTTTTAGCTCATCTAAATTTTAAAACCTGTAAATGAAGTTAAATGTCATTCCATGAAGAGGTGTTTGTTGTTTAAATGAAACATGTAATGCAATAGCATAAAATAGGTCATTGACATCAGTCTCAGAAAAAATGAATAAACTTTGAAATGGCGATCTACTAAATGGCCTACCATTGGTCTTTTTTACTGTCATTTGAAGAAACCTTTACAATATTACAGTATTTTTATAAACCAAAAATATGGAGAGCCAGTTGGCATGACTTGATCAAGGGGAAGAGATGCCTACGATTTGATATAAATTTGAAATCGCAGGAACTCTACACTTTTAAGGGTTGTGGTTGTGAGGATTTACCACGTATACTACAACCACCCCCTAGCTCCATCTACACTGTAAAAAACTATTTGTAATGATTACTTGAAAAATGTGTGGAAACTCGTTGCCTCAAATGAGTTGAGTAACTATAACTTATCTTTTTAGATGTAAAAGGCTTTAACTGGAAAAAGATAAGTTATTGTTACTCATCTCATTTGAGGCAACGAGTTTCCACACATTTTTCAAGTAACCATTACAAATCGTTTTTACAGTGTAGTTGGCATCTGTTACATTAACACCAGTGGTTAAAGTGGGATTTGCCAGGTGGGGGAACCCTCATTGTTTGTGTCGCAAAAAACATATTCGTTCCTAACTCATTGTTTGACATTTTATGGTTTTAATTTGGGTCTTCTACACCATACATGGGTAACTCACGGCCCGGGTGCAACTATGTGTTTAATTGCAGTCATCCACTTGCTTTGCCAAAGTTCTGTGGACTGTGGCCTTCAGAACTTTACAGTGTTGCCCACCCCTGATCTAGCCTACACTAGCTGTCAACATTGAATAAATTTACTGATCACAAAAATATACACAACCTTGCTTTTTACAATTTAATGTCAGTCCAAAGTATGGATCAATATAGAAAATAACAAAGGACAAAACATGACAAGACAACCTCTAAAACGCAAGATGAGCCTATGAAGGCCTATGCTTTAACCTTAAAGTAGTTTACATTTCTTACTGGTACTACAACCTTATTGGCACTGTTTTGGGGGTCCCCAGGCATCCCAACTTGCTGCCAAAACCTAGGCCTATTTGGGAGCAGGTCGATTAGGCCTTTTGCTAGGCAAGAGTCATTTAGGCCAACAGAGGAGTTGTTCAGGTCACAGGGAGCAGTCGTCTAGGCCAGGCTACAGCAGCTGAAATCTTTGCATCTCCACTTTTTATTATTATTGTACATTCGTTATTATAAGACATAAATCAGCTCTACTGGTCTGTCTGAGTAGTCTACATATCTATGGTAAATTATTTAATAACCAACTTAAGTGTGGAAACGTTTCTTTATTTAATCGATGGTGATTTATAAATTCATAAAAATTGTGGAAATAATCATCCGCATTGCGTTAGACTCGCGGTGGCTTGTGAGAATTAAAATAGTGATTTATAAAATAAGCATCGCATTGTCATCGAAAGGGTGACTGAAACCACCACATTCGTTGGAAAATAATTATGAATAATAACTTGTTATTCAGAAGCCAGTTAGGTTCGTGGTTTGTGAGAATATTTTTGGAATCCTAATCACATAATTTCCACAGTAGCCTAACACTTGCCCTGTAGCCTATTACGTGAAAATAAATGGTGATTTATATATTCATAAAATTGTGGAAATAAATATGTTAGAATTAGCCTAGTATAATATCTTAGGTTACTGGTATCTTAAAATAACGAAACGATACGACAGTACACGTTATCATCGAGCCTATGAACTTGTTGCCCGAAACACATCAACAGGAAAGAAAGGACAACATCCCGAAGTTAATGACACAGCTATTAGCTCTCCTGTCCTTACCGTCAATGCACTGAAAGTTATTCATAGGCTTACTGAAAACGTCATACTTTTCCTGAAAAGAATAATTTTGATTACAGCCTGAGGAAGAGATCATGCTGCAAGTCTCTCATTCTTGTTCTCTTCACCTGCCATTGTGCTCGCGTTTGCGCAAGTTATGGACAAGTTATTGACTGGATGGTTTAGTTGTAAGGGAGAATGGTGCGCAATCAACACCATCCTGGCTTAAACAGTAGACTACTTTAGAAAAATAAATACCACCCGAAACTAACCTCTATTTGAGACCGGCCTTTAACCCAAACCTGTAGCCAAGCCGGGTGTGTAAAAGAGACAGGCGTCTATTTGGGACTCGGTGATTATTTGAAGTTTTACTGTATTGTAATTCTCACAAACCGCGCGAATCCAACGCAATGCGGATAATTATTTCCACAATTTTATGAATTTATAAATCACCATTTAGGCTATTAAAGATTTCAGCTGTTGTAGCCTGGCGTAAACGACTGCTCCCTGCGACCTAAACGACTCCTCCCTGCGACCTAAACGACTCCTCTGTTGGCCTAAACAACGGCTGGGGGACCTAAATGACAGGGGATAAGGGTTTCCATTTGGAGAAGGAAAATCAGCTACATGAAAGAGGAATACACACCACCGCCACGTTCACTACACGTTGTGTTTGCAATGTTGCAAATGTCGCAATTTAATGCGTCTTGTCGTCAGTGATCATTGATACAGATAGGCCTATATTGATTTTTTTTTTTTTTTTTTTCCTGAGGTGACGTGCCGGAACGCAGTACCGGAGCGTTCCGGCACCCTTTAACCCCTGATTAACACACCCTGTGTTTGCACTGCTTTGAACTTTGATATTGACTTAAATCGATGTGATAGCCTAATTATCATCTCACCATCCACTATGTTAGACCAAGTGTAGGCTAATGTACATGAATGATATTGGCTGAAGTCATTCTTAAAGTCCATACATAGCCTGTGTGTGTTTAACATAGCAGTTTGCCATGAGAACAGCAAATGACTACATTTGGTTCAGAGAACTAGGTTAGGTTTAAACATCAATTATCATACAAGTTTTAAAATGAGAACACTGCAAAATAGGTTTATCTAGTGTGTGTGTGTGTGTGTGTGTGTGTGTGTGTGTGTGTGTGTGTGTGTGTGTGTGTGTTTAAAGTATTGTATTTGTTCAATTTTGGGAGGAGTGACAAAACTAGAAAGGCCTGTCCAAATCCAGACCTGTTCATGCATAGAAATGATCTTTGCAAGAATGATGTCACTTATGTGTGTCAAAGTGTTTTTTGTATTACAGTTGCAGCAGCCCAAGTGTATGACTTGTTGTTATCATTTCATTTAGTATTAGAGAATGAGTGGAACAAAATAGTTACAGTTTCACTTTCTGAAACTCACTGGCCTAGGGGGGGTTAGATTTCTAGGCTGGCCGAATTCTCAATCTAGTCTGGTTACTTTCAGACCCACCCTCGCAGTGAATTACACACTGCCGCTAGGGGCGTCTAGAATAGGCTACTCCTCTGCTTTTCAGTTTCGATTCGGTGGAAACTGCATGGCTGCTGTATAAAGACTTGCGTTCATGAGATAAGGACATCACTAGCCTACGAAAGCTGACGGTGTAGCCTAATTATGGGGCTCTGTAAGTATTTTTTTTTTTTTTTTCCATTAGGATATTTTACTGTTATTGTCGTATTTTTAATTAATTTTTCTAGACTAATAAGAAGGCTATATTAACCTGAACTATAACTTGCATTATTTCTAGTGAGTGTTGTAGCTGTAACAGCAGGAGCAAGTAAGTTAACTTAATTTTCCTTAATTTTGTAGCCTAATTTACATAATTTATCAACCCGGACACAGTTGAGAAGCGTAAACGAATAATCTCTATTATTTGTGTCCTTAATGCAAAGCTGGAGCGGTTGCCGCGGCACCATTTGTTCTTGGGGCCATCGGTTTCACTGCTGGTGGGATAGCAGCGGGATCATATGCCGCGAGTATGATGTCCGCGGCGGCAGTGGCTAACGGAGGAACTGTGGCAGCTGGCACAGCAGTGGCTGTCTTGCAATCCGCAGGTAACTTGTCATTTAGCCTATGTGGTGTTGTGTTTATGTTGCAATATGATCCTTGTCAGTGGGGGGAGCTGTTGCCTGTTTATTGGGGGGCTTTATCTGTAATTGGGGGGCCAGAGATGAAGCAGATTAAACATGGCAGTCATACAGTCAAGACTCACGCTGAGTTATTTCATAGAACACAACAGCCTAAGCTGATATTGCTGTCTGAGATGCCGTGTCAGGAAAAAAAGGGAGGCCTAATATCCCAAAGCGGTAGCCTATCTCTAGACTACCCCATCGGGTGGTTATTGGAGTAAGAATAGTCGACCTCAAACGTTTGGAGTTAAATCTGAACTGGTGAAAAGGCTCAGAAATCTAAGGAGCCGGAGGTCACTTCAACCTCACTCACTTCAGATGATTAGGATGATTACCTCACTCACTTCAAATTATTCAATATGCTACAAGCTCCACTTACATCAGAATGTATAAAATGTGTGTTTCATTTAATTATTAATTTATTTGTGTACAGGTGCCGCTGGCCTGTCCACCGGGGCCACTGCTGCAGTGGCAGCAACTGGTGGGACTGTAGGCTGGCTAACTGCAGCTGCAGCAGCACTCTTCTAGAGAGGAATCAACTCCGGTCAACATGGAGAAGCCTGTCACTATTTATCAAGTTTTTTTTTATTATTATTATTTTTTAAGTTTCTTTTACTCTATGTCTGAAATAGCTTAGACTTTTATAAAAGTTTTAAAGCAATAATATTGTGAAAAAGAACACTATTCAAATGAAGTTTATCCTTAATGTACAGTAGGCTATTTGCACAATATCACATGTAAACTGATCAGTGACATTAATGTCAAATGTTCAGAAAATATAATAAAATAGATGTTGTATACATTTGTGGTCTCTTTATTATCATGTGCCCACTCTAGGTAGTGCAAGTTTGTTTCTCATCCCATTCAAGAGCATGAATAACCTATACTGTACTATTAGAAAGGCCTTTAGATGAAGGACAAGAGCAACAGTTCTGCAGGGTTGTCTGCTATCTATTGTTTTGTATGAGGAAGAGGATCAGAAAGTACTGTAAGAGTCCTACAAAATTACTTCCAGCAGGGTAGTGTACATTAGCCTAACATAGCCAGCCCATAATACTGCTGTTCATCCGTATTCATGGTCTGGAGGTTCTTTAACCTGATGCGATTATTCTGCGGGGGGGAGGGCATTCACTTCTGATTTGAAAGGATTGGACAGCTCGTCTAATCAGCTGCGCTTATTGGTCGGTAGACTCTCTACTGATGTAAACACGCCCATGAAGGCTAAGTGTACATGGGGCACCAGTCCGAAACCACAGGGAAACGAAATTTTGACTCCATTGTATGTCTGGTACATGTGAAAGAATTGACTATAAAACTGACTTTGACTTTAACAATTGGAACGCAATTAGCCTCTGTTAGCTAGGGTGAGAAAACCGCTTATGAGAGTGACATAGGGCCCGACATGCTCTAATGGGACTTGTGTTGACTGCCCAGCACCATGCAGCTGAATTGGCCTTTGCCTAGCTTAGCATGCATGCCAGACTGAGAACATGTCACAGTCTGACTCACGTTAAAGTATCTGCCATGTGGTTGGAAACATCAAACTTTTCACACACACAAAAAAAAAAGAGTTTTGGGTGTGGGTGAGTAGTGGGTTGTAGATACTTCATTGGAGCACTGCACTAACCCATCTTGCTGTTTGAGAACAGAGTAAAAGAGTGATTGAAAGACAATATGGTGATGTAGTGAGCCTTAAATTCATTTTTTTTTGCTGGACAATTCCTATACTTATTGTGGTTAGATAGCTTTATCAGCCACTAAGCAGCCAGACCATGGTACCCTGTCTCAGCTGAGTAACTGAAGCTAAGTGGCTGTGGGCTTGGTTAGAACCTGGATGGGAGACCTCTGGAGAAAACTGGGTTGCTGCTGGGAGTGGTGTTGGTGGATGACCAGTAGATGGCTCTCTTCCCTCTGGCCCAAGATCAATCCCAATGCCTAGAAGTTGCCGTCTTTTGGATGAGACATTTAACCGAGATTCTGACTCTCAGTGGTCATAAAAGATCCCATGACAATTGTTGCAAAAAGTAGGAGTTTCCCCGTGTTCTAGCTGAAGTCCCAACCTGGCTCATTCAATATGGCACCCTAATCATCCACCCACTGTAATCGGTTCATTTGTCCTTAAATATATTTGTTTCTGTGTCATTGTCTCAACAAATTAAGCAAGATAGGTCTATATTAAGATTTTTGACTTGAATATTTTGCACACTGATTTGTTTAAACCAGGTTTAGGTGATTAACGAAGCACAAAACATGTAATATATGAACCACTAAGAGGCACACTCGGTCCTTCAATAAACAGTTCAATGTCAGGACGGCCCTCAGTGTATTTTACTCAGAAAAAAATATATGAAAGCATCACAGAGACAGAGACACATTTCCAAATCACATACCAAATCTAGACAACTTCAAGACAAAAGTGTTAGCAGAGCTTAAGGCCTACAGGGACTTTTTCCTTTTTGTTGACATTTCACATTCCGGTCAAATATTGTTGAAGCAAGACTCTGTTCATTGAATAAACGCAGGGAAAGTAACTCATTTAAAGTGCATCAATCAAGGTGACCAAAGTCCAGATAAGGTTTAAAAATAGATTTTGGTCACAGGTATAAATATTCCCCATGCTTAAAAGGCAGCATTCAGTCTCTGACTGCAGGGAGTCCTGCAATGGAATGCTGCAAGGGAAAACATGTTTCTCTTGGATGAAGTGTACTACTCCAGACTTTGCTCCACTTTGGACTAAAACAAACGAAAATGCAAACTAAATCGACATGATCAGCTTTCAAGCAAAACAGCATAAAGTTTGAGCATGGCTACCAGAGTTGCAAAGAGAAGACATAGCTTAGACATAGCTTATTTATTGCATATGAAAGAGGGTGTACCACATATTCCACAGGTGAGAAAGCATTATTGTAAATAATTGTTTTGGATTTGTTTTAAAATAAAATCTGGGACTATACGCCAGTGGTTAGGAATAACTCACAACCGAGAGGGTTTGCGGTAGTAAACAATGACTTTACTTGGGGAGGGAATCGGGATGATGTCGGAGACAGGCAGCACCCGAAAGTGAAAGTAAAATGAACACAGCTCTCGAGCCAATGTAATACAAACAACTGCCAGCAGGCTGGCGTGACCACCTTCCCTCCCCATGCCCACAAACATCAGCAGAGAAAGTGAGTTACTAAAACTAAACCTACTGTGACTATACCGCCACAGGAACCATTAACCAAGCGGTTGGACATAACACTGTAAATCAAACAGAAGAGATTAAGGGGGCACAGAATTACTGTATGCCCAAACATACTAGCACACACATCACCAGTAGAAAACATACAGGGCAATGCATAAAAGAAAACGTGTGGCACAAGGCCTGCACTAAAGGATATGTAATGTCCATCATAGGTCAAGGACATAGTCACTCAGATGAGATGGCAACTGGCGTGCCCGCTTCAGAACATCTGCAGCAAAAGTAACACCAATTGCAGCAGGCGGATCAGCTGAAGACTGTTCAATGATGGCCTTGGGGGTGTGACGGAGAGCCGCGCAAGTATGACAGCCATCAGTGACCTGGCCTATAGTCTTATCGAGATCAAGGGCAAAAAGTATCTGTCCACAGTCTTCCGGAGCTGGTTGGCAGTGGGGTGGCTAAGCTGTAGATGTAACGCAGTCAAAAGGCCATCAAGAACCTGCCTAGGGACGACAATGCACTCACGTGAGGGAGAGAGAGGCTCGTCGCGCTTTACTATGAGTAGGCCATCAGCAGCTATGGTAGCCACACCAAGGTAACGTTTGACATCTTTTATGTTGGTTAGCTTCTTAGAGGGCCGTGTCCCCTGAGCGAGATGGGCATGGGTGCGGCGACGCAGGTCTGAGCACTCAGACTGTATGGACTTCCACGCCGTCCTGCTTGTGAATGGGAGTCTGACACGACCAGACAAGATGTCCTCACTGGACAGTGAGCGTACGACAGAGTTTTGGGTGCGTTGCACGAAGTCACACACTTGGCACGCCATATCAGTGCAGTCAGGGGGTTGCGGCTCGCAAAATCGGATGGAAGAATAGCCGCGCCAGCTACATGTCGGACAGACACTTGGAACCTGCTCGCCGTGGAGGGGAACGTTGACACTCGGGGACTAGCAGAGAATTCACCTCTGCATAGCTTCTCATAGGCTTGAACACACGGCTTGCTGTCAGTCAAAACACAAGCTCTCTGAGACGACTGGATGATATATGGGCCAAAGTGTTTGACGGCCGCAGCAATGGCAAGGGCCTCAACCTCACAGGGGAGCCACGTCACCTGGTGGCTACGCAATTTAGCACTAAAGTAGCCAGCCAGAGCAAGCTTGTTGTTACGCATGACATATAGAGTGGCGGCTATGCCAGGCCTCCTCACA
>JAODXP020004888.1:0-43784 GCA_027497455.2 Sardinella longiceps | reverse complement strand
GGGAACGATATGAGGGTCATTCCACGTCAATTCAACAAGAGCCCGCGCACTTAGGTCTCAAAAAAATCTGAAAAAAATCACAAAATGTACCCATGGTACTTAAGAGAAACACTGTAAATTTATTTGAATGTAAGATGTATACTTTCCATGTTACAGCCATTTTTACTGGGGGAGGGGGGTGCCCAATTTGTTCACGCTCTTTTTTTTGTCAAAGTTCACAAGCCCATATCTCAAGAACTAAACCATGTAGGAAGCTAAAATTTTGCATGCTGGTACATAGATAGGAATAGTTTGTAGCAAAACTGTCAGTTTTGGTCTGGATGATCCTGCATGGTCATAGCATTCCCCCAAAGATGATAATGTGTGTTTAATGTTTGGCTGTGCTCTGTTTAGGCCTTCAGAAGACATATTTTTACCCAACATAGGTTCTTGATTTTTTTTACCTTGTAGAGATAAGTAGAAACACTCTCATAAAAAGCAATAAATAGAAAGGAAACTCTATCAGTGTTTAAACAGAAGACCGCACAAGTATGACAAATCATTTTGGGTGTCATTTTCAGAGCACTCAGAACACCTTGTGGGATTGTCCACAGATTTTTTTATATTTCTTTCTTTATTCTCCATGAATTCTTCTTTTTAGAAATGCCAATTTGACTTGTCTTATGTGATGTTTTCTTTTTTAATTTCCACCCTAAACATGGGCATAATGCACATTGAGGGCAATATGTTTTCTGTAACATTAATGTAAAGAATACATAACCAAAGGCAATTTTTGCCCTGACATGATCACTTGAGAGTCCCTGTCCTAAGATGGCCTGGTGAAGCTAATGTGATGACCTGAAGGCACTTAAGTAGAGGTGGGATAGAGGCCTTTTATTTCAGTGATCCCAGTGGCACCTTTTGTCACTCTTGAATCTTAAAATTGCCACAAATCTTCCAAGCTGCTCTTTTGGTTCTGCTGAAAGTGAATGTCATCAGTCTCATTATACAAGGTTGGTAATATTTTATTCAATTAATGTATTTATTGATGATACAACTCTGGAATAAATTCTTGATTGCCATATTTATTTGAAGGAAGCATAACCTCCTGAGGATGAGTGACCTGGCTGAGACCAATGTTGAACTCATAACACTCAGAAAGGCCTCTACCCCACCTCCACTCATGTGCCTTCAGGTCATCATGTTCGCTTCATTAGGCCTTGTTGGGATAGGTGGAGGTGCACAGAACCACTACTGAGAGTAACCACAGGTGCTCCTTAAATCATTGAAATTGAAAAGAATACCTGCACCCCTGCACAGGGACTCTCAGGTGATCATGTCAGGGCAAAAATTGCATTTGATTATTTATTCTTTACATTAATGTTATAGAAAACATATTGCTCTCAATGTGCATTTTGCCCAGTTAGGTAGAAATTAAAAAAGAAAACGTCACATAAGACAAGTCAAATTGGCATTTTCAAAAAGAAGAATTCATGGAGAATAAAGAAAAAAATATAAAAAAAATCTGTGGACAATCCCACAAGGTGTTCTGGTGCTCTGAAAATGACACCCAAAATAATTTGTCAGACTTGTGCGGTCTTCTGTTCAAACACTGATAGAGTTTCCTTTCTATTTATTGCTTTTTATGAGAGTGTTTCTACTTATCTCTACAAGGGGAAAAAATCAAGACCCTATGTTGGGTACAAATATGTCTTCTGAAGGCCTAAACAGAGCACAGCCAAAAACTCAGATAAAATTTTTATCATCTTTGGGGGAATGCTATGACCATGCAGGATCATCCAGAACAAAACTGACAGTTTTGCTACAAACTATTCCTATCTATGTACCAGCATGCAGAATTTGAGCTGCCTACATGGTTTAGTTCTTGAGCTATGGGTTTGTGAACTTTGACAAAAAAAAGAGCGTGAACAAAATGGGCACCCCCCTCCCCCAGTAAAAATGGCTGTAACATGGAAAGTATACATCTTACATTCAAATAAATTTACAGTGTTTCTCTTAAGTACCATGGGTACATTTGGTGATTTTTTTCAGATTTTTTTGAGACCTAAGTGCGCGGGCTCTTGTTGAATTGACGTGGAATGACCCATGACCGCTTTCAGCTTCCGTATTCCAAGATGGCGGCAATACATGGAGAGTCTACCCAAGTTAATGTGCGTGGAAATGCGAAATTTCCAGCCAATACGGACATAGGGAATTGATAGCGGTGGTTAATATTTATGAGAAAGGACAAGCTTGTCAACAGGTAAAGCATATTTTGATATTGAACAGTAGAAACGTTACACATTGTACCTTTAAACACACACACACACACACACTGATGTGTGTTCTGTGTTTTGCAGGAAATATATAAGCCATGTGGTGGACATTTGTGCAAAAATGTCTGTTCTGTGTTTTGCAGGAGATGTTGAGTCCCAGATCTCCTCTCCAATCAAAGCAGCTCTCAGCAGCTGAGGAGCCACAGGTCTGTCCAGAACAGCTCATCTCACCTGACCACCAGAAACCAGCGCTCTCACCTGCTCACTCTGGTTCACCTGTGTCATTTGGAGTTGAAAATTCACCGGTCCTGAGTTTACCTGACACTAAGACTCCGCTGATTCCGCTGCTCTGTTCTTTTATACCCAGGATCAGATGGATTCTAATACCCAGGGTGTGAGTCTGTCTGCAGCCTGGAGTCTGAGTGAGCCAGTCTCATCATCTGTCCAGGATCCACAGCTTGTCAGCATTAAAGAGGAAGACGTTCTTCATGGATATGGACAGAGCACACAGACTGGTAAGGAGGCGTTGATGGTAGGAATGTGCACAAAGAAAACGAAGGCCGCACACTCTTGCGCCTTTCGAGAACACACACACACACACACACACACACACACTTGATATATGAAAAAAGAAAGCCGCATAATCTTGCTCCTTTTTAAATTTATTTTGAGACAATGTTTTCGACCTGAGGCCTTTCAGTTTTTCAGTTTGGTGTGAGTATTGATGTTCTGCAAGTGACGTATTAATAGTTCCCGCCACGGCTGTGGACGGCAAACTTGGCTATCGACTAAGTGATGCCTGCAGCAGTTCACTGATTTTTTAAGTCTGTTGCTTACATTTCTTGAATAAATAAACTTCTTGAAGATTCATATAAATATCCTTCAATTCATTACCTAAAAGTTTAGTAGTATTTTAGCGATCGTTTTGACATGCACACACCCGATTTTTCCCATAGCAACGCCCGTTGCTATAGACTCAAATACGTTAATCAGTCGTTTTTATCGTCTTTTATTCATAACTTGCCTTCTGACCATCTGCAAATCACTTGGACGACATCACAGACGATATACTGTTACTACCATATTCAAATTGTTGCAACAGATAAAATAACAAAGCCACAGGAGAATATTTTATACTTCGCTGCACAGGTTGTAAATGTACTTCCGCCGTCCAAGACGATATATCACGTGGTAACGATGACGTGCTTGCAGAACATCAACACTTCTTCTGTCAGGAACACACACACACACCGACATCCGCATGCAGGCTTCCGTAGCTGTAAACATAATTTGCGTTAAGTTACGCTTAATTTCTCTTCATTGCGGCTTTAAGTGATCGCTTCATCGCAATTTTGTCTTCTGAAGATCATAAACAACACAATTAAGTTAGAGAGCCAGAAGATTGATTACTGTGAATGTTTCTCTTGAATGAATGAATGAGTGAATGAATGAATTAATGAATGAATGAATAGTTGTAAGTCTTATTTTGTTGTCTTTCCCAGATGGAGTTGATCCCAGAACAGATCAGGCCTCCTCTGCAGACATTAAAACTGAACACACACAGGTGATGAACTGTACTTTTACTTTTGTGCTTAATATTGTCATGCCAATGCATCTGACAAGTTAATGTAAAGTTGGAGAATAACACAAACCCACAGCATTAGAAAAAAAACAATAAAATGTCCTGGCAACACCAGACTAACTCTTAAAGTCACTTCTCTCACTCGCATCAGACAAAAGAACATTAGAACAGCATTAGAACAGTAGAACAGCATAAGAACAAAACTAACGAAAAGTCATGATATCGCTATACAAACTCCTAAAAGTCTCTTCTCTCACTCAGGCTTCACTGGTGTCTGATGGTGTGAATCTAATGGAGGCCCCAGTCTCTGAAGATGAAGAGGATGAGGAAGAGGATGATGGGGGTGATGGTGATGAAGAGTATGCTGACTGCAGTCGTTTGGGTGAGGAGGAGTTTTATACTTTTGTTACTCCATATTGTGCAGAATAGGGAGTAACTCCATATCGTCTAGCAAAGGACATTTCAGAGTCTAGTGTAACTAAGGGCGTACCCACACGTTTGAACCGTCTGCACTCCGGTTCCGACAGCATTGCGGAGCACTTTCGAATTCGACAATTTCCCTTAGCGCCTAGCACAGTAGCCTGTGAAATTAACATTGGATGTCAATGGGCGGCTCCAACAAAATAGAAAACAATAGAATAGAATGTCGGAAGCGGAGTGCTCAGCACTGTGTCGGGAGCCGGTGTTCGGACCGCTTTGGTTAGCTGTCCCCCTACAACTTGCATCAAGACCCGATTGCCCCTAAATCGTGTCGGAGAGTAATTCACACATGACGACTTGTGCTCGCAGATCCACTGCCGAGTTTCCCCACGACCACCTGTGATTTCTAATCGACCCTGCTTCCTCAGAATCGTCTCTAAAATCGTGTAATGTGAACTTGGCTTAAGTGCGTACTCATACACGTTTAGTTAGCATGAAACAAACTCAAGTGTTTCCTCCCTTGGTTCCGACCTTTATGGGATGTGTGAATACAAGCATTAGAACTGTGGTGTGGACCAATCAAGCACACCGAAACCAACCTGTAGAGGTGGTTTCAAAGTGGTTCCAAGCGATCCCTGGTGCGGTTCATTTGAAAGTAAACCGACTTTGATCCGACCCCAATGCAAAAAGTATATCACACCGAACTTCCCCTTTAATGACCAATATGTTTTAGGTACCAAGTCAAGTGTGTTGTTTTCCATTCAATGTCTCCTTTAAAAAAACATTAGCTTTGATGAATTAAGAGAGGTTGTGCATAGTCAAAGAGTCCTGAACACGAGGCATGGTTCTGCCCTCTTTCATATGGAATCCTACATTTAGAAATAGCCATTAAATGATGGGTGAATTAGAACAAAGCCTACAAATTATGTCAAATAGCACAAAGCCAACCTCTCTTAATTCATCAAATCCAATGTAAAAGTGGTTTTCCATTCTCTGTCTCCTTTAAGTATAATCCTATGGTGAATATGTCGAATAGGCACCAAGCCTCAGGCCCAGCTGAGGGAAGTATCAGTGACACTGGTGGACTGCAGCAGAAAAACCAAGAAGGAGAAACGAGAACAAGAGAAGGAAGGAGACAAGGATCCAGATGTGCAGCCCTCTGGTAAGAGGAGAACTCCACTAATGATGTGGTTACAGATCAATCCGTATCTTGTCTGCTGGTATTTTTTACTCCCTCACAAATGGGTTCAGTGTCTGACACACCGCTCTCAGCTTCTCTCCTGTTGACAGTTTCATCCGGTTACACTGAGAGGTAAAACTTCAAGGCAAAAAATATCTTTTTCGTGCAACGAGCAAACAGGTAACAGGTATAGACAAGAGTCCGCCGTACTGTTTTTTTTGTTTTTTTTTTTAATACTCCCGCCCCTATCAATAAAACGGGTAACAGGTATAGTCACTATACTCCCGCTCTACTGTTACTGCCGACCCTATCAATAACGGCACTTAATAACGGCACTTAATGACACATTATGATGACCTGATTGGTTATCGCCGAGCAAAAATTCCGGATTATGTTTTGGATCACCGATCGCCACCAAAATCGAATTAGTTCTTGCTTGTCCCAAAATGTTTTTTCCGAAAATGTCATACAAATCCGTGCAGTACTTTTCGAGTTACCCTGCCGACAGACAAACAAACAGACAGATAAACCAACCTCAGACAAACCAAACATTGGCGGAGGTAATAACAAGCATTACTAATAAGCATTTAGTAAGCGTTGATAAAGTCTTAGTTAACACTTTTGGTAATCATTTCTTATCAATTACCTCTAGTAAATGCATTTATTAATATTTACTCAGTGGTAAATAAGGTTATCTAAATTATAGTTAATAAAGGGTTTATTGACCCAAATTTACAACCGAATTCCAAAAAAGTTGGGACACTTTACAAATTGTGAATAAAAACAGAATGCAGTGATGTGGAAGTTTCAAATTTCAATATTTTACTCAGAATACAACATTGATGACATATCAAATGTTGAAACTGAGGAAATGTATCATTTTAAGGGGAAAATAAGTTGATTTTCAATTTCATGGCATCTACACATCCCAAAATAGTTGGGACAAGGACACATTTACCACTGTGTGGCATCCCCTCTTCCTTTTAAAACAGTCTGCAAACGTCTGGGGACTGTGGAGAGAAGTTGTGGAGAGAATGTTGTCCCATTCTTGTCTAATACAGGCTTCTAGTTGTTCAACTGTCTTAGGTCTTCTTTGTCATGTATTCCTATGTATGATGCACCAAAAGCTTTCTAAGGGTGAAAGATCTGGACTGCAGACGTGATGGTGCCTTTACAGATGCGTAAGCTGGCCATGCCACACCTACTCATGCATCTCCATACCATCAGAGATGCAGCCTTCTGAAATGAGCGCTAACAATAAGCAATAACAACTTGGGTTGTCCTTGTCCGAATGGTATGGCATCCAAATTTTCTGAAAAGAACTTTGAAATTTGATTCGTCTGACCACAGAACAGTTTTCCACTTTGTCACAGTCCATTTTAAATGAGCCTTGGCCCAGAAAAAAACGCCTGTGCTTCTGGATCATGTTTAGGAATGGCTTCTTTTTAGACCTATGGAGTTTTAGCTGGCTATAGCGAATGACACAGTGGATTGTGTTCACTGACAATGTTTTCTAGAAGTAGTCCTAAGGCCAGTTTGTGATATCCATTACATTAGCATTCCTGTATGTGATGCAGTGCCATCTAAGGACCCAATGATCATGGGCATCCAGTATGGTTTTTCGGCCTTGACCCTTATGCACAGAGATTGTTCCAGATTCTCCGAATCTTTGGATGACGATATGCACTGTAGATGATTATACCTTCGAACTCTTTGCAATTTTTATCTGAGAAACTCCTTTGTGATCTCGGACCACTACTTTTTGCCACAGTATTTGGGGAACTGGTGATCCTCTGCCCATCTTGACTTCTGAGAGTCAATGCCACTCTCAGAGGCTCTTTTCATAACAAATCATGTTGCCAATTGACCAAATAAGTTGCAAATGGGTCCTTAAGCTGTCCCTTATCTGAAAATTTGACTTTTCTGGCCTCTTATTGCTACCCGTCCCAACTATTTTGGGATGTGTAGCTCTCATAAAATCCAAAATGAGCCAATATTCGGCATAACATTTCAAAAAGTCTCACTTTCAACATTTGCCATGTTATCTATGTTCTATTGTGAACAATATATAGGTTTATGAGATTTGTAAATGATTAGATTGCATTTTTATTAACAATTGATAAAGTGTCCCAACTTTTTTGGAATTCGGTTGTACAAAAAACTACTCTTGCTAGTCGTTTTGTCCACAGGGAGCAGTCGTTTTGTCCACAGGGAGCAGTCGTTTTGTCCACAGGGAGCAGTCGTTTTGTCCACAGGGAGCAGTCGTTTTGTCCAGGCTTCCCATTCTCCTGAGCATTTGTATTTATTTCAAATGAATGAATGAATGAATAGCATTTTATTGTCAGTTCTATTACATGTACAAGACATACAAGGAATTGAAATGGCGTTCTTCACTATCCCTGCAGTGAAATACAGACATGGTATTCATTACGACAATGACAATGGCAAGGCATACTTCATGACAATGGCAATGACAAGGCATATTTATATTATTTATACTTGTGTTATTATTCGTTATAATAAAATATAAATCCGCTCTACCGGTCAGTCTCCATGAATATATTTGTACGATGAATTATTTAATATCCAACTTCAATGTTCAATATGTAATAATGTCATGTATTTAGAAAATAGTGATTTATAAATTAATGGAGATGTGTTGGACAATAATGCTTAATATGAATTAAAACAGTGGTTTATAAATTAATTAATACAATTGTGGATATAGTTTGACTGATCTGAAACCACCACATTCGTTACTGGAGTGGACCTGTGCCAAATGGCGTGGCATGAACGCCACAGATCTATCCTCTGTCATCGGAGACCACCCTACTGCAGCCTTGTCGCTGATGATGGTGGAACTCTCTGCATTCTATTTGCCATTGTTGTCACCTTAGCCACTTACTGTAAACATTCCATTGGTTGTGCTGGCAGTCGGAACTTTATTTGCATGAGAATTCTATTTCAACCAGAAACTATTCTCAGCTGGTTGCCCCCTTGTTGCCGACAGGGAACGAGGCGTCCATGGAGGAGTCCCTGCAAGTGGCGGCAGAGGAGGAGGAGGCGGTGATGGACGACGACCAGCCAGTGGTGCCTACCTATGAAATTGTCGAGGCTGGGACAGAGAGAGGACGCCCGCAGCAGATCGACAACTTGGGCTACAGCTTTGGTGTTCTCCACAGTACACCCAGCAATGACGACCAGCTAGTGGCGCCTACCTACGAAATTGTCGAGGCTGGGACAAAGCGAGGACGTCCGCAGCTGATAGACAACTTGGGCTACCGCTTTGGTGTTGTCCACAGTACGCCCAGCGGCGTAACCTGGAGGTGTACCTCTCGTCCACAAGGCGCAGCATGCAGGGCCAAAGTGGTGCAGCGTGATGGTGTGTTTACAGCAAGCAAATACCCGCACAACCACGGACCCAATCTCGGCGCTGCCACGGCGGCCCGAGTCGCAGCCCGGGTGAAGACGGAGGCGACGAGTGACGTGCTCAAGTCTGCAGCGGCGATCGTTCGAGAGGTGCTGCTCGATGAACTCCAGGAGGGTGTACCTTGCCCAGCAGTCCTCAAGCCTGTGCACTTGGCAAGGGCAGCAAATCGTCATCGGCAGAAGGTGTTGGGCCAGAGGGACGTTGGAGGAGAAGCGGGTTCTTCTGATTCCAGTAGGAGATGGACTTCAAACGACCTCCAAGTACTTGGGGACCTGGTGGACAGCTGTGTGGGGTCACGCGTGGCCCGCAAGGCTGCGCTAGTGTTGCCAGGGAAGACGGAAGATCAGATTCGCCGGAAGCTTCGAGTGTTGTATGCAGCACGGTCTAGGGCGGGCTGTGATGTGACGAGCTGGACGCCTGACCCGTTGGTCCAGACGCCGAGTAATCCCAGAGACACTTGTATAGGAGGAGACACATCACCTTCAGAAGTCCTCCCATTGAAATGCACTACGGCCGTTCGCAAAGATGGCAGAGTAGAGAAACTGGAAGTCCTGCCGTGATTATCAGCGCAGGCGCAGTAAGCAAATTGCTGTATTAAAGAACGTCTTTTTAAGCTTTGCTTTAGCGTCTGTCTGGTAGATTTTGGCACTGTTCAACTCCGATTTAAACAAGGGTTCACACCATATACTTTCTAAGTCCATACGACCAGCCAATCTGTACTTATGGATATTTCCCCATTCATTTTGAAGGGTCTGGTCTTGTTAAGCCCAAATAGCTGCCCGAAGGCGTATCCAATATGGCGGCCGAGTGGTGTGACTTGCTTTAGAAGGACTTTGGTAATCCGTCCCCACCGGTGGATGCTGTCCGAGGTGTGGAGCACCGCTGAGCTGCAGGAGGGCGTACAGTACCTTGCCCCGCATTCTTCAAGCCGGTGCACTGGGCAAAGGCAGCTAATCGCCACCGCCAGAAGGTGTTGGACCAGAGCAATTACAAACTGCATCCGTCCGTCAACGGATCTCATTGACTTTGAATGGAGATTTCGCGCAATGCATTGTGGGTCCGTCCGTCCGTCCCAAGGGCTCCGCTCCATTCCGTCCGTCGAAAAGTTGAAAAATGTTCCAACTTTTTAGCTTCGGCGGAACCGTCCAACCAATCGGAATTGAGGAAATTGACTCCCCCCCTCTGTCAGACACCTAGCCTGACATAGCACGCCCATAATTCTCCTGTCAGAGACCTCCCCTTCGTCCGCCAACGGATAGTGTGAATGTAACGTTACAAATGTGCCATGTGTAACCAGCGCAAAGGTATTTTGAACGCAAACTCATCTTGCATCTGAATAGAGTTTAACTAGTGCAGGGTGCTTGTTCTTTTTCCAAATCAAAATTCCAGACTTTTTCCAGACTGACCTTGACTTTATATACTTTTACACTTGTGTGCCCACTTCCTACTTTAGTGGTTGGATATCGTTCCAGTAGTCTATATATAGAAGATACAATATGTGTCCTATACAGTACGTGACTGGTTAACGAAATCAGTTTTTACACACTTATACTATTTCTTATTTTAAAACATTCTGTGTCCTTGAGCATACTTCCATACTTTATTAAAACTTTCACACAAAATACAAGACTTTCCAAGGTCTGGAAACAGACCATAAATTCCATACTTTTTAAGACTTTGAAGACTTGCACAAGCAACCTGTAGTGCTATGCAGCACATTTACGGGTTCGGGTCCAAAAGTGTGTCCAACCTTAACACTTTTATTTAGTACATAATTTCATAGGTGTTCATTCATAGTTGAGATGCCTTTAGTGAGAATCTACAATGTAAATAGTCATGGAAATAAAAAAAAATGCATAAAATAATATGGTGTGTCCAAACTTTTGTTCTGTACTGTATTTTGAATGCATCTGAATAGAGTTTAACTAGTGGCATGCAGCGCAATTACTAACCTTGGGCAACTGGTTTCTCCCTAATCTAAAAATAGGTAGGGTAAATAAAGGAAAGCAGATGTAGGCCCATCCGAATTATTTGGTCGGGATTCCAAAAATATTCTCACAAACCACGAATCAAACTGGCTTCTAAATAATTACAACATTATTGTCTAACATATGTGGTGGTTTTAGATCAGTCACACTCTCCACAATTGTATTAATTAATTTATAAATCACTGTTTTCATTCACAAACCACAAATCAAACTGGCTTCTAAATAATTACAGCATTATTGTCCAACGTATGTGGTGGTTTTAGATCACTTCAGATGGCAATGCGGATCGTTATCTTCACAATTGTATTAATTTATAAATCACTATTTTCTAAATACATGAACATTGAAGTTGTTTATCATACAAATATATTCATGGAGACTGACTGGTAGAGCTGATTTATATTTCATTATAACGAATAATAGTACAAATAAATACTAATGCTCAGGAGAATGGGGAGCCTGAACGAAACGACTGCATGGTGGACGAAACGTCTATGCTAGTAAATGCATCGGTAACGAAACGACTGCATGGTGGACGAAACGTCTATGCTAGTAAATGCATCGGTACCCATGATCAAAGCTCATTGTTAACAATGTTTTGAATTGGTATGTTGAACTATCTGTTGACTAGCTATATAATATTTCACCCATATAGTAAACATTGTGTTACTCAGTTCTTAATGTGGCTATATTATAAGCATCTTATTATGGTTATATTATAAGCATTTGTAGATAGTAATATCAGTTAGAAAATAAACTCCTTAAGCTAACTGGACTGCGCAGACATTGAATAAAAGTAGGTTGTCTATGAATAAATGTTTTACCAACACCAACAATGGAATTCATCATTAACTCTAAAATGTACAACATTAGTTAATAGGGTTTTATATTTCCCCCGTAAATGACATGAATCAAATCCCGGGATAAGGCTACCCATTTCCTGGGAATCCCGGGATAATCTGTGTGTGTGTGTTGTTTTTTTTTTTTTTTTTTATTATTATTATTTTTATCCCAGATGGGCCTTGTGTTTGTTAAGTAGAAAAACCCCAAAACACCCAAAGGGCTTTACAGTGGAGGGGGACCTCACTGACCACCACCAGTGTGCAGCACCCACCAGGGTGATGCATGGCAGCCATTATGCGCCAGAACTCTCACCACACACTGGCTTGAGGTGGAGAGTGAGGGAATTATTGAATGAGCCAATTACAGCGGCGGATGATTAGGGGGCCAGATTGAATGAGCCAGGTTGGGACTTTAGCCAGGACACCGGGAAACTCCCTACTCTTTGCGACAAGTGTCATGGGGTCTTTTATGACCACTGAGAGTCAGGACCTCGGCTTAACGTCTCATCCGAAAGACGGCCTCTCCTGCAGCACAGTGTCCCCGTCACTGTGCTGGGGCATTGGGATTGATCTTAGGCCAGAGGGAAGAGAGCCACCTACTGGCCACTCACCAACACCACTTCCAGCAGCTACCCAGTTTTCCCCAGAGGTCTCCCATCCAGGTACTAATCAAGCCCACACCTGCTTAGCTTCAGCTATTCAGCTGAGACAGGGGACCATTGGTCTGGCTGATATTGCGGCAGAGTGTTGATCTGGCTGATATTGCGGCAGAGTGTTGATCTGGCTGATATTGCGGCAGAGTGTTGGTCTGGCTGATATTGCGGCAGAGTGTTGGTCTGGCTGATATTGCGGCAGAGTGTTGGTCTGGCTGATATTGCGGCAGAGTGTTGGTCTGGCTGCTGGCCCAACACTCTGCTGCATTATCACAGGGTTCCCACTGGTCAGGGAATTTCTGGAATTTCAGGGAATTTCAATAAAAGCTGTTCCAGCTGCCCAGACAACCATCCAATCAAGTTCGTGGATTCATGGTTACAGATCATTTTGATTTTCAGGTCAAATAACTTAATCAAGCTCTGATCAATCAAACCTTGATGAAGAAGCAATCAAATAAACATTTAATTATTAAACAAAATTATATAGAATGTCCTTGCTCCTATTGTACTGATTTCGTTCATAAAATTCAAAACATAGGCCTACACACTGGGTTAACAAACACAGATAGTAAACAGCTCATATGCATACTCAACAGGGTGTGTCTGATTGAAACAGCACAAAAATAATCGGTAACACTTTCTATGAACTCAGTATTCATAGAGCGTTATGAATGCATTCATAAAGGATTATATTGCATTCATAAAGGCTTATAACTACTGGCATTAGAATGCATAACTGATTATATGTTGTCATGACTGTTTTCATAAGGAGTTATAATGTTATCATATAAGCTTTTATAACTTAAAGTCTTAAAAAGCATTATAACCTTTGTCATTTTGACACTAGGGAAACATACCACTTTACTTAGTGTCTGTTATGGTGCCTTATTCATTGTCATGAGTAATTATGTGCTGATCTTACTTTACTTAGGGTATGCACTGAGCATTTGTAGCTCATCATTATGCGGCATGAGAAATTAGACATATAAAAACAAAAATAACAAATTGAAGCATTATAATGCTTTGTGAAATTTCAAGTTTTAAAGGTTTACAAAATATCATTATATAGCTTTATGAATATGTGACCCTGCACAGCGAAATCAGTCGCATTGCATTGACGTGAAAGGCAAGAAAATAACCTTTCAAATGATACCACTATCGATACTATTGGCCAACAAATGACATAGATAGGAGCGTTCAAAGTGTTACAATGTTGCAAGTCAGAAAAATTGAAAAGCTGAGAAAAACAACGCTGAAGTTTATTAGGCTAGCTATTTTGAACATTATGCTATCAGTGAACTCAGCTGAATGAATTCTGCTACTAGTCCAACCAAACCAGTTAAATTATATCAAGCCTACTTATCTAACATGCAACCAAGACAGGAATACCCCTATTTGTGGACTTTACATGAAATATGGATATAACATTAATATAACTTGAAGTTCACCGTAAAGGTAAGAGCCAGTGGATGGTTTGTTATTTTGCTATGAAGTAGGCTAGGCTACGCAGCAATGCAATGTGTGGATGTAGCTGTTATTATGGGATTTATGGTTGTCATGTCCCTCATCTGAGTGATATCCTTGAAGCAGAAAAATCAGCAGATAGTTAATACTTGGCTTGTGCCGTTTATAGCACTACCTAACGCTTAACAGCCTATTAAACTTCCAGTTATGCCAACTAGCTGCGCCAACTTTAGAACCCGTCTGACTAGCCAGCTTCCAACTTAGTCAGATTCTCCACCTGACGTTGGCTCCATCTAGAGGAATTTTGGACCCCAACACAATCTACAAGTTACTTATAGCCTAGTTTATGAAAATGGAAAAGCCCTTTACATTCAGATAATTATTTTTTTCTTATAATCTATGACGAATGTTCACATGCCCTTCTGTAGTTTACTGTACAAACCAATTAGCACTATACTAGAAATCTATGACAGCTAAGTTAGTACTATGCTAAATGGATACACATTCTCAACAAACACATTTTTAACCCATTTAAGGTATGAATTTCGGCATAAGTTGACAACAATCTGAAAGGGTAGACTTTGTTTTGTCAAATTATGCTGAAATGTGAAATTCAACTTTTTTGGTGCAAGCATTCCATTTTTAAAATTTTCTCAGAAACGAAGCTTGCGCCAAGCGACTGGTTTCGTGCCGCAGAGTCACATATAGACATGAGAATGTCTATAACAGTTATCAACACTAATGTCATTAGTTATAAGACTCTATGAATGTGTTATAACCCTTTATGAATGCATAATGCTCTATGAATAATGGGTTCATAGAAAGTGTTACCAAATAATCATATAATCATATTTTCCAACTGGCAAATATTCCAAGATTATAAGGCACCAATGGCATGAATGTGGTCTGTAACTGTTGTTTGTTTGTTGTTTGCATGTGTAGCCAGAGCTGTTCTCACTGCACTTGGGTCTACGTCCACTGCAACAAACTGTGCGTACAGACCGAGACCGATTCAGGCGACATGGGCGACGGAAGTAATTGACTTTGTATTGGGACTGGCGATTTGGGCGACAAAAGCGGCAGGCGACTTGGGCGATAAAATCAAGTTAAACTTCGGTTAACTTTATGTAATGAGCTATGATGCGGTTGGGCGATTACCAATCAGAATGTCGATTTACTGGTGAGATGCCAATAGAGAAGCAGGATCGAACGTTTGAATGCTAACGTCATGGGCAAATTTGCCGTTTTTGGTTGCTGTGCTCAAGCGATGTTTCTTGGGAGTCTTCGGCGACTCTTGGCAATTTATCGCTGGCGGTCTGAACATACAGTAACTGAAATACACCTTGTGAAGACTGCCAATTAAATATAGCTGACCTGTGTTTTACATGAATTGAATAAAGCATAAAGGGATAAGTAAATCTAATAAGGGACCAAATAGATATTTTTTGTGTGTTAAAACATTTTTTTTTTCTGTGACACAGGGAAAGGACACCGCTGCACTTGGTGTGGGAAGAGTTTCACAAGACATCTCAAACGACACCTGCGCACTCACACAGGAGAGAAGCCATACCACTGCACTCCATGTGACAAGAGCTTCTCTCAAGCCGGAGATCTTGTTCGACACCAGCGCAGTCACACAGGCGAGAGACCGTACCACTGCACTCAGTGTGGCAAGAGCTTCTCTCAAAAGGGAAATCTCAATCTACACCAACACACTCACACAGCAGAGAAACCGTACCACTGCACTCCATGTGACAAGAGCTTTTCTCAAGCAGGAGATCTTATACGACACCAGCGCAGTCACGCAGGCGAGAGACCGTACCACTGCACTCAGTGTGGCAAGAGCTTCTCTCAAAAGGGAAATCTCAATCTACACCAACGCACTCACACAGCAGAGAAACCGTACCACTGCACTCAATGTGACAAGACTTTCTCTAAACAGGAAAATCTCAGAAAACACCGGCGTGTTCACACAGGAGAGAGGCCGCACCACTGCACTCAGTGTGGCAAGAGCTTCACTCGAAAGTACCATCTCGAACTACACCAGCGCACTCACACAGCAGAGAGTTCGTTCTACTGCAGTCAGTGTGGCAAGAGCTTCAGGACACCAGCAAATCTCAAACAACACCAGCGCATTCACTCAGGAGAGAAGCCGTACCACTGCACTCAGTGTGGCAAAAGCTTCTCTCAAAAACACCATCTCAGTCAACACCTGGACACTCACACAAGAGAGAGACCTCACCAATGCACTCAGTGCGGCAAGAGCTTCCATCGAAAGTCTTATCTTAAAGTACACCAGCGCTTTCACTCCGGAGAGAGGCCGTACTGCTGCTCTCAGTGTGGCAAGAGCTTCAGTCTAAAACAAACTCTCAGTCAACACCTGCACACTCACACAGGAGAGAGACAGCACCACTGCACTCAGTGCGGCAAGAGTTTCTCTCTTGCGGGAGATCTCAAACGACACCAGCGCATTCACACAGGAGAGAGACCGACCACTGCAGTCAGTGTGGCAAGAGATTAACTCAACGGGGAACCCTCATTGTACAATACAACGCATTCATTCAAGAATAAAGCCCTACTGCTGCGTTGAATGTGGCAAGAGCTTCACTCGACAGGGACATCTAAAAATTCACTAGCGTTCTCACACAGGAGAGAAACTGCCCCTGAGCACTTAGTCTGTCTTTGAAATGATTTGGTTATTTCTCAATAATAATATAAATGTAATTGACTAAATAATCTGAATAATAATATAATGTAATTGATTAAATAATGTAAAGAATAATACAATGTTAAGAATAATACAATGTAAAGAACTGTCAATGTTATGGTGATTCAATAAATCCTATTTGGGAGAATAAATCCAATTCCTGTCATTCTTTTAACACTGTTCCCCCCCCCCCCTTTAAGACCTCCAAATATGGGAAAAATATAGCAGCTTCATAAATCTTTTCCCCTTTAAGACCTCCAAATATGGGAAAAATGTAGCAGCTTCATAAATCTGTGCTGACAGCAAGAAAACAAGGTACTTAAAAAAATCAACAGTGTTGGGAGTAACTAGTTACAAAAGTAACAAATTACTGTAATGCATTGCTTTTTGTGGTAACTTGGAAATGTAAGGCATTACAGAAAAAAACTGGTAATATTTCCCTCGGTACAATTGTCAGTAACTCAAGTTACAATGCGTTTTTAACTTGGAATGAAGTGGTGTTTTTTCCCTCAATATATAGCAATATAAATTCGCCAAAAATCACTGCGAGGTCAGCAAGGGTAAAACGTTTGCTGTGTCGGACTTAATGTAGAAATTCACAGTCTCCGTTTGTCATTCTCAACATTGATAAGGAACTAATGAAGGTCATAGGCTACTGGAGGGTCCGAAGAGTAACTTAAATGTAATGCAACAGTAATGTAGCGCCTTACATTTTCAAAACACTAATATTGTAATGTAAGGGACTACATTAAAATGTCAGTAACAAGTAATAAATAATGCATTACAGTTTTGCAGTAACTTGCCCAACACTGAAAATCAAGATGCTTTTTGTTGATCTTTGACCGTTCCTGATTCAGATTCCAGATAGAAAAGCGATCGGACAGCGCAGACCTCCGCCAAGGCAATGTGATGATAGACGAATCCGAGGAAACTACCGGAAGTAAGCAGGCGCCATTGTTGAGCTACCCAGATCGCCAATCTGTCCATAAGAATAACGTGATAGCACACCATAAAATGTCATGATTTACGAGATTCATCACTACCTGTATAATGTCAGAGTATTCCATGGTCTTTGCTGTTAGTTGTCATTGACTGTGCACTGTCAAAATGTTTTGTTTACAGTCCAACAATGGCTTCGCCACAAGATGGCAGCCTACACAAAACGCTCGTCGGATTCGTCTATATTGCAACATCATAACAAGTTGGAACACTTGCTAGGAGCAGAATTTTGATACGTTCTTGCAGGCCGGAGTACTAGCACTTGCTAGTTGTATCTTCTAGGGGCATCTAGCCAGGTGTTAGTTGCCAAATCGCTGTTCTAAACCATAGAAAGGCTCAAAATAGACCCACTTTGTTTATATTATAATGATGGTTCCAACATTTAAAAACTAGGCATTGAAAACTTAGTAACTGTACAAATAACTGCTTACCAGACCCACTGTGTATGAAATGCGTAAAATAATAAATAAACTGGGGGTGCCGTGGCTCAGTGGCTAGAGCATCAGACCATTACTCCGGGGACCCGTGTTCGATTCCGTCCCGAGGTCATTTCCCGATCCCACCCCATCTCTCTCTCCCACTTGTTTCCTGTCCATCTCTATACTGTCCTATCTGATTAAAGGCACAAAAGCCCAAAAAAATATCTTAAAAATTTTTTTTTTAAATAAATAATAAATAAACTGCTTTGCCTTGCCTCGCCTTACTTTCAAGCTGGATGCCCCTGGAAGCTACAACTAGCAAGTAGTTTTCTCCAGCCGGGTCAAATGTCTCAAAATTCTGCTCCCCGGCAAATTTCTCCTTCAAAGGGGAATTCCGGTCAAATTTCAACAAGAGCTCTATTCCTCAAGCTACTTGGGATTAGCCAATACTGAAGACGCAAGACATTTTGGTCCAACCATATAGGTTTCCTTGTACAGAGAATAAGCCCTGACAGTAAACCCAATGGGGCGAGTTTTCCAAGTTGTGATTACAGCATTTAAACATCCTCCAAATATCACCCCAAAAGTTATGCAACATCATTGGACACATTACAACACAGAATTGTATTGTATATGGCCACAAATGGCCTGAAAAGTGGTTAAAACTTTGTGCTTATGCAAAAAAGCTCTGTTGCGTCCGTCAAAAAGTAAAAAAATCTCGGTAACACTTTGCGGTAAGGGTACATGAATTATCATGAATTCATGCATGATTTCATTCATGATTCATTCGTGATTCATGCATTACTTCATCTCTGAATATCTAATGACTCATCAGGTATTAGCATGAATTCATTGTTTATCATTAATGACCTCCTGATGAAATAGCAGATGATCTTAAGCATTAATTACTCTGGGTACATCATCATGAGTCATGACTAATTACACATGATCATGATGTTTTTGTTCAAAAGAATTTGATATAATTTGATATAATAAAAGTACTTATTTAGCCTACTTTGGCCTAGTCATATGCCATACGTCAACTACATTTTACCAATTTAACCATGTCAACACTTTAGTTGAGGGGGCACAAACATGATGAATTCATCATGATCATGCTAATAATCATGACTCATGCTAATTAATCATGACTCATGATGATGTACCCAGAGTAACTAATACTTAAGATCATGTGCTATTTCAGCAGGAGGTCATTAATGACAAACAATGAATTCATGTTAATTCCTGATAACTCATTAGACTTTCAGAGATGAAGTAATGCATGAATCATGAATTCATCATGAATGAATTCATGCATGAATTCATGATAATTCATGTACCCTTACCGCAAAGTGTTACCAAAATCTCAAAGTACACCAGTGCACTCACACAGAAGAGAGGCCGTACCACTGCAGTCAGTGTAGCAAGAGCTTCACTCAAAAGGGAGCTCTCAAAAAACACCAGCGCATTCACACAGGAGAGAGGCCGTACCACTAGCCTGGCACGCACTCACAGTGATGTCGCTGGTCTGGCCTGCTGCTGACCTGAACGGATTTCTGAGTTCCACAATTCCACTTACCTCACTCACGTCAGATGTAGCGCTAATGCGCGAACATCTGATGGTCACCGATAGACGAGTTATTTCAGGAGCCAGAAATCCTTGAATCTAACTGGACAAATGGCTTGTCCATCAATTTAATTGACGTACACTTCAGCCAATCACATCAAAACCAACCGATGACGCTGGTTACGTTTGTTGGATTGGTTGGATTCAAAACAGTTGCTGCTTCGCTACGTCACACCCTCTACAGCAGCCAGCAGCCCTGATTGGTTCGGTTAGAAAATATTGGGCTTGAAATTGCTCTGAAAGGCTTCAACATCAGATCGATGCGTGGAAGTGCCTTACGAAAGTTACGTAGCGCATCATCTGACGTGAGTGAGGTAACAATTCCACCCCCTTTGTCGGGAATAAATCAACTTTGAGCAGCTCCAACGGCTCGAGTCCTGTTAGCAAGCAGTTCCCTTTGCGTCACATACGTCAGAGGAAAGAGTGGTGTGATTGGTTTTGCTTCGGCACAGCATTTTCCTACAGACTCTTGAGTGATTGGGAGTTATTTATGAGCACATACGAGTGAGCTTAGAATGCAATTAAGTGAGCCAAACCTACAGGATGAATAACCAATTGTCATAAAAAGGTGAACTATCCCTTTAACTGGTCCATTATATGGTCACTATGATACCAAATATAACATTAAACTGCCAACAACTCATTTCTTCGGTTTGAGCTCATAAATGACTCCCAATCCCCCCACATTGAGTCCCATACCTGGAGTTACATATATGGGTAAAAGCATTTTGATGCCAGTGCTTGCATATTCCTATTATGGCTTCTCAATTTCCACCATTTTTTAGCTTTAGCTTTGCATAGGCGCTGGAATGTAATGTTGCCAGATAGCAACTCTTTTACAACTTTACTTTCTAGCGCTTATGCTAAGCTAAAGGTAAAATTTGGGTTGCCAGACTAGGACAACGCATGCACTGAGACCAAAATGCACTTACCCTATGTGTAACTCTAGGTAAGGGGGTGAATAACCAATTATCATAAAGAGGTGGACTATTCCTCTAAGATTACATCAAACTTGTTGTCATTGCGTCAACAATGGAAAGAATCACATCATTACACACCTCTCACTCAAACACACATAATAACTCTCCTCTGAAACTGCACCCCACCACTACTTTCAATTACCTAGGTTTACCTGGGAGCGTGTCTGTGTTCCCACAGCCCTACACTCCCACAGTCCTATATTCTCACATTTCAAGGAGTTTTTTTTCTTTCTTTCTTCAAAGTTAGGTATAGTCCCACATTTCTACCCCTGCCTGGTAGACCCCCTATGTAAGTTCAAGCAAGATTCAATTTTTGGTATTATTTGCCCTCAATGGTGTCTTCAAGGTAGTGGGGTTTAGTTTTGCATCCACATTCCACAACGATTTTATATTCATCCACCTCAGCGATCATTTTTGAAATCAACCTCAGCAATCATTTTTGAAATCAACCTCAGCAATCATTTTTGGAATCAACCTCAGCAATCATTTTTGGAATCAGTTTCAGAATCCTCCATCCTAATGTGAACAGAAGGGCTAACTGGATAAATATTACCTGTGTTGGTGCCCTTATCGAAACATATTGCTGAGGAAAATAGGGTCTAATTTTTAAAAAAATCTTTTAATGTGAGAGCATGCGGGACTGTGGGATCATAGGGCCCAATTTCCCAAATTTCCTAATAAATGTGGGAACATAGGGCTGTGGGAACATAGGGCCTAATTTCCAAAATTCTGTCAAAAACAAGAATTCCTAACAAATGTGGGAACAAAGACCTGTGGAAACATAGAGCTGACCCTGTTTACCTAAGACTGGCCCTCATGTTCCATCGTATCAATATTGGCCTGGTTAATAATTGTTAGGTATGTTCTCAGCTTTCACTAGTTTTTAAATGATTTTTTATAAAGTAAATCTCAAACTGTGTCTCATGACTTTGATGTGAGGAACTGTCAGCTTAATGGTGGTCCAATAAAGATATTTTTTGTTGAGCTTTGACCGTTCCTGTCATTTCTTTAGAATGGTAACTATAACAACACCAAGCAGCCTTGTGGATCCACTTCCATATAAAACTCCAACTGAACAGGTTCCACTTGATTTGCTTTCGTCGTCTGTTTTTTTTTTAAAGGAATAGTTCACCTCCTTATGAAAATTGGTTATTCACCCTCTTACCTTAAGTTACGTGGGTAAGAGCATTTTGGTCTCAGTGCATGTGTTGTCCTACGGCCGATTCACACACAAACCTGTGCGTGAGCGGTGCGGGCGCGGTTTTGGGGCGATTTCATTTAGAATACATGTTAACAGGTTAGGTCATTCAGACTGCACGCGTGTTCTGCGCGGCTCCTGTCCGGTTTCTGAGCAGTGAACCGCGCAGCTCCCGCGCTGCTTTTTTGAAATGGAAACAAGTTCTATTTTTCCAAGCGTTTTCAGCACGGTAAGCGGGACTTGCGCGGTGTCCATAGATTTTGAATGCAGAGCTCGGGCAGCCGCTTCGCGCAGAACACCGCAGAGACAATTTCTTGTGTGAATGCCCAAGTCCACAGGCACCGCTTACGGACCGCCCCGCACCGCGAACGCACAGTTTGTGTGTGATTCGGGCCCTAGTCTGGCAACCCCAATTTTACCTTTAGCTTAGCATAAACGCTAATAGTAAAGTTGCCAAAGAGTTGCTATCTGGCAACATTACATTCCAGCGCCTATGCTAAGCTAAAGCTATGGCTATGCCAATGGCCTGGGGTTTAATATGTTTCCGCTAAATGGCAGTGGCCCAAATGTGACCAAAACCAGCCCAAATGGCAAACACAGAATTTCTTCATTATGGGCTTTATTGTTATGAGGAGGGAGGGCCATACCTCACTAGGCGGGTTTCCATGGACACTTCTAATCTGATTAGAAAGATTCCATGTGCATTCTATAGAACAGTATCCAAGGAGATGCATTCATAAATGCCATCTAAAATGGAACATTGGGTTAAATAATCAGATTAGAAGTGTCCATGTAAACGGGGCTACTGTCACACCATGCCATGTTAAATCACTTCCTGAGGATGTATGCTTTCAGAAAATATATGGGATGTATGGTGAAATTAGTTTCCCCTTGCTTCATGTTTCAGGCCAAAAATGTACTAGTTCACTAACTTCACCCGAATCCCATTCATTTCAATGGAAAATATCCTTCCTCAACCAAATTTATGTTTCACTTCATCCACTGTGGTAAACTTTTAGGGGGTTGTTAGGACCAATAAAAACTATGAGGCATATCTGTTGCTATTTTTTTGTCTCTTAACGCAAGATTGATTGGATTAAATAAGAAACAAGCAGGCTGAAAAAGACAGCCTTACGGCCGATTCACACACAAACCTGTGCGTGAGCGGCGCAGGCACGGTTTTGGGGCGATTTCATTTAAAATACATGTTAACAGGTTAGGTCATTCAGACTGCACGAGTGTTCTGCGCGGCTCCTGTCCGGTTTCTGAGCGGTGAACCGTGCAGCTCCCGCGCTGCTTTTTTGAAATAGAAACAAGTTCTATTTTTCCAAGCGTTTTCAGCGCGGTAAGCGGGACTTGCGCGGTGTCCATAGATTTTCAATGCAGAGCTCAGGCAGCCGGTTCACGCAGAACACCGCAGAGACAATTTCTTGTGTGAATGCCCAAGCCCACAGGCACCGCTCACAGACCGCTTACGGACCGCCCCGCTCCCGCACCGCGAACGCGCAGTTTGTGTGTGATTCGGGCCTTAGGGACAATGTCTCTGTCCAGCAATGTAACCTAACATTGACAGTAATTGGATTGCATTTGATAGGTGTTTAAATTAATCCTGCCCATAATTCTGGGCAATGCTTGCTTTGGCAGACCACAGTTTATTATTGAATGTGGTCAGGGCTGTTTCAAGGGACTTAGGTGGCCCCAAGCAAACAGGAAATGGGGGGCCCTTCACCTTCCATAAACACCCATGAACCACATTCTTATAATCTTCAATCATCTCTCCTCAATATAATTATTGAACTTACATTTGTGTAACTCCAGTCCAAAGTCTAACACTACTAACTAAACTGCGAAAATGATTAAGCAGTCAATCTTGGGGGGCTCTTTCAGTCTGGGGCCCCATGCAATTGCCTGGTTTGCCTGTCCTGTTGTGACAGCCCTGAGCGTGGTCGCGCACCCTTTGGTCACACGGGCGACAACTATAGTTGGGTGACTAGTTCCCATTCATTTTCAATGACAGTAGGCAACGGGCGTTTAGTACGGGCAACTAAGCAACATATTCACCAATCCGAGTGAAGGCGGCAAATAAATCAGTTAGAACTACAAAATCTCATTAGAAGATAAAAAAAACGACATTTTGAGGCACTCCTTACTAAAATTAAAAAGCCCTGATGAAGACAATGAGTCATCAGGGCCCTGATGAAGACAATGGGTCGAAGCGCGTAGGCATGTAGCCAGAATTTAATAAAGGCTTTTTAATTTTAGTAAGGAGTGCCTCAAAAAGTCGTTTTTTTTTTTTTTTTTTTATCTCTTTATGGCTATTTGGAAGCCCCTTTTTTTTTTTGAAGAGCACCCTTTTTCACTATATTTGGATAACACAACCCAGTGAAGCATTCCCTTTTCTCTTTTTGATTACAAAATCTCATTGTAGTATTTGGACATTTTTTCTTAACATACTTTTGTTCGTAGCTCACAGGTTTGTATGACTGTCTCTATAGGACCGCCACCGTAACTCGTTCGCCTAAAAACAAGTCACTATGTATTTTAGTTCCGCCTAGTGAGCAACATGGGGGAAAAACTGATCCTCGCGGTTTTGTGTCACCCAGTGCAGGAAAAGAAAAGCCTTGCTTTTCGTGCCAGGCATTTTTAGGAATGCTAGCCTACAGCAAAGGAATATTTGCTTTGCCCGCATCAGTAACAACGTAGGCATAGTAAATATAAACATAGGCATTTGGACATATCATAAAGGTAGAGATTCTCACAATATACATAAATGTGATAGTCTGGCGTGTCAGGCTAGGAGTTAGCTGTTTACCGGCATGGAATTTTGAAGAGGGCATTGAACATGAATTATGGAGAAATTTTTGCCTACCCTCTTTTCCTCCATCAGAAATTCCCTGCCGCATTCATATGCACAGACGTTATCTGTAAATACTGGCCTTACATATGCCGTGTGGCAGACATTAAGGATATGACCCTACTGACCAAGCCCTTCCTCTCATGATGTACGCCAAGGCACACGCCCTACAGTGTGAGGTAAATGTACAATTCCACACCTCTGATTGAGCAGGTTTGCTTAGCAACAGTTTAGGTCAACCTTGCTGCTAACTCAACCAAGGTACAGGTGTGGCCTTGGAGTGGGGAATGTCCAGGTGCATATTCATATTACTTGGAAAGGGGGTGAAGGATCCAGCCTCTAGACCAGATGTTTTATTATGTTAGATCTTGGGAAATGATCAGGTAAAATCAGCCTGGTGCGGGCAAAACACTTGGAGAGGAAGTGGAGCAAGTGAATGTCAAGGGTGGGCTCCACGACAAAGCACATGTCTAAAGCAGGTTAGTAGACACAGTTGTGTAAAGTCATAGTGCATTGGAAGAGCTGATCCTCAATACATGAAATATTCATGTTTCTAGGCAGGCAAAATGGACATGATCGCCATTCAGGCCAAGGCCTGGAATGAAAGGAAGACGGCTCAACTCCACAACTACCTGGCCCAGCGTTATGCCAAGGAAGATATATCACTATTTAAAACGCAAGATCTGATATCACCAAGTAATTAAGAGTCCAGGATCAATGTCAAATTTGTTTGCCCTGGATCAATGTACTCTAACCCTAAGCCTAACCTTACTCCTAACCCTAAACCTAACCCATTGATCCAGGGCAACAAGTTTGACATTGATCCTGGACTCTTAATTACTTGGTGATATCAGATCTTTCATTTAAAACGAGACAGGCAGTTTGAAAGACAACGCAATCACCCGCCCCTCCATTGAGGCACAGTCTATCAGTGGTCTTCAGACTATACATTCTTATGATATAGTCTGGCGTGTCAGGCTACTTGATTACCTCAATTGAAGTTAATGGTTAGCAATCAAGCTAACGTTTTTGGCTGGCATTTGAATGTAAAGCCATGCACAGTTGCTCAAATGCTAACCAAAACGAACTTATATCTCTTACAAACGAACAAAGCACAACTACAACAGTCATATGTCCAAGAGATATGCACATTGTGCAAGTTAAAACAATGTCAAAAATGCCTCAAATAGTTAAATTTGCAGTCACTCAAGTTTCAGCAAAACCACCACTACTGTCCGCCATTGCTGCCAGGATTTTTCAGTGAGGGGAAAGATCGCGGGAATTGCGAGAATGTGTTGAATTATGGGATTGAAGTATCCGAGTAGTGAGCATCTCTTGTATACTGGCGATATGGCCGCCATCAGTATGCCATCAGTATAACATCCGGGAAACGTAAAATCATATTTTCCAGATACTGCATACGACGTAGGCTACTACTTCATGCCAGGATCAGTACACCAGTAGTACCCAGTACGCATTTTTGAACGGGGACGGACCATTGGTCCGACATACCATTAGTCCGAAATCTCATTAGTCCGAAAATGAACCATTGAATAGAGATCCCATTAGGCAGACATACCATTAGTCCGAAAAAAACAAGCCCATTGGTCCGAAGTCCCATTCGTCCGACCATACACAGTAGAGATGGATGGATGACTTGTAATGAAAGACGCAAAATTCGTGGAACAAAGGAGACGTCTTTTTTGTAGCATCTTGTGTCTAAAGACAGGTGGAAATGTGCTGGCCTGTTGTAACAATCAAGGGGTTCTTTTGAATGACTAAATATGAATGCAATAAACAGATAATTCTGAGAATAAAGTACAAGGTAGGCTACAAATCTGAGTGCGTCTCTTAATTACAGGCTATGAAACGATGTCCCTTTCTTCGGTTTAACAGTAAAGGAGGACACACACGAAACAATAACCCAGGTCACGCACAGCGGCGCTATTCACACACAATTAAATGTCCCAAACAATCCCAGGCATTGCAATTCCCCCTTTCATTCAGTCCTGAAAATAAACCTAAAAGTCCAAACTAAACGAAAGATGTCCTGTATTTTGCCAGGACCACGCACAAGAGTCAATAATCCAATCCAGGAAAGCGAGAGGGCCGCTGCCGACAAAACTTTGTCTGCGATATAGCAAACCAAAAATATAATCCACAGAAAAAAAAGGAAAAATGGGATTGCTGTCTCTCTGCTAGGTCAAGCAATATGAATGAGTACACCCATTGTTTTTAGTTTCAAACTCAGTAAACATATCCAAACACTCCTTGCCACAGCACTGAGTACGGGGTCATCCCTATGTTCCCCAGGTCCTATGTTCCCAGTTGCTTCCATGCAGCCGCACGGCAAGGCGCAGGTTGTTGCTGGTCCGTGCCCACACTTTGTGATGAGGGAAGGAGACGGGGTGCCGCGAACTGAATTTCTTTGAACAGAGGCGCAGTGCGGAGCCCAGTGCGATATAGTCACGTTTAATTGATTTAAATGATTTAATTGAGATACTTAAGTCTTGTATGTAACAGTAGCTGCTTGAGAAGACAGTGGCAATCAGCCTAATGACAATTGTATGTTTGCAGTCAACTTGACTGAAGAGTCTGACACACAGCAAACGCACACACACAGGGATTAAGTAAAGCATTGACAGTCATGGCCGTATACAGCATTTTGAAATTGAAATTTTCGGCTCGAAAAATTAGGTGTCCTCTATTGTAGCTACGGCCATGTTGACAGTCCTTTAATGTCTTCACTGCTGGGAAAAAAAGGCTGCTGCAGAAGTGCGCTGGTTTAAGCAGTGAATAATACAATTACAAAATACCAGCGGTCTATTCGGCACTAATTCCTAAGTTTCACCACATTATAAATCAAACAAGGTTAATATCTTAACGAAAAAATCTACTGGAAACAACAAGTAGCCTAAACTTGGAGAAGTTGTAAGGATAAGGAAACGTCGGGTGGCCGCTGCAGAAAGCAGCCGCTTTTAAGAGTAGCCTAAATCAGCACAAAAACAAACAACCATGTCCCAAAAGTTGAATGCACTAATTTCTCCAAAATCAAAGTATATGGATATCATGTCTGATCGCGGTAGCCTAGGCTATAGATTGGCTACCAAACGAAAAGGACAAGTCAAGTATGAGAGATTTTGAGCAAAAGACGTCTCCAGATTGGCCTTGGAGTTGCGTAATTGGACATAAACTTTACCACTATGTCTTACTTGCGGACCACTATAGTATGGCTGGTTAGAACATTACAGAACAAATAAATAAAACATAATAGCCTATTCATTCAACTGTCCAATCTCAAGCAGGCTATCCAAATCTGCTTTCTGCATAATGCAGGCAACAGAGAGATGGTGCGAAACTCCGCAGGTTGTAGGCCTATAGGCTACCTACGAAATGTGCACTCGCAAGCATATCCCATGCAATTTCCGTGGTCATATACAAGGCGGGGAACATAGGACCCGTTTCTTCCAGGACAAACTCTGTGTGATCGATTTTGTTTAATTACCAATTATGAGTTTTGAAACATAACGGAATTCACACAGTGACACGTCAGTCTAACAAAAACAATGACAGACGGAGTTTTTAGGAAATAGACCGCAGTCTGGATTTATTCAATGGTTAATTAAATAAAAACATTAGCAGAGAGTGGGGTAGGGGATGCGTGCGTGGCAGTTGCACGGGCAACCAAGGTTCGCATTCCCTAAATTGCGACAATTATCTATCAGCCGTGGATGTGTTTTTTTTGTGTGTGTGTGTGCAAATGAACATCAAACTGCTTCAGTCTAAAAACGTTCCTACTACAAAACCCATCACAAATTAGCATTCAAAATGAGGAGGAGACACACACAATATGTCCACAGCATTCACTCACACACAGAGGAGCTAGAACAGCTCAACACTGACAAGTAGCGTCAATATTTTGGTCATTAATTACTAGCCCCCTTACAAGCCGTTCATGCATCTCTACATGTGTATTTTCGGACTAATGGGATGTCGGAACAATGGGCTTCTTTTTTTCGGACTAATGGTATGTCTGACTAATGGGATCTCTCCTCAATGGCTCATTTTCGGACTAATGGGATGTCGGACTAATGGGATGTCGGACTTATGATACGGAACCTTTTTGAACACGGCAATTGATTGATTCTCCTTAGAGGACGGCTATAACCTACTCTCCTTATGTGTCTGTGATATATCCTTCTCACCACCTAAATTTGTCTGTAAACAGACTTGAGGTGTCTGTAAACACCTCAAGTTTGCGGTTGTCAGGACTGCTTGTAAGTGTAAGAATCACATCAAAACCTGTGCGTGAGCGGCGCGTAAGCGTTGCGGGCGCGGTTTTGGGGCGATTTCATTTAGAATACATGTTAACAGGTTAAGTCATTCAGACTGCACGCGTGTTCTGCGCGGCTCCTGTCCGGTTTCTGAGCGGTGAACCGCGCTGCTTTTTTGAAATAGAAACGAGTTCTATTTTTCCAAGCGTTTTCAGCGCGGTAAGCGGGACTTGCGCGGTGTCCATAGATTTTGAATGCAGAGCTCGGGCAGCCGGTTCGGGCAGAACACCGCAGAGACAATTTCTTGTGTGAATGCCCAAGCCCACAGGCACCGCTCACGAACCGTCCCGCTCCCGCACCGCAAACGCGCAGTTTGTGTGTGAAACGGGCCTAAGAGGACTTTATTATTGTCCTTCGCGAAGGAAATTCTTTCTCTGCATTTGACCCATTCGGGGGGTATACACACAACATGTACTTGTCAGCAATGCCAGCAGGAGGATGCATGTATTTGGTGCATGGACTGCATTCAGACCAGGTACCTCTGCTGCTACTGTGACACAACAATACAACACCTTGCTCCACAACAGGGATACTATGGCGAATGGGTTCTATGGTTGCTCCACAACAGGGATACTATGGTGAATGGGTTCTATGAACCCATTGCACCATCAGTGGTAGCCTAGAAGGATAGCATCACAGGGAGACTTCAGCTGTCATCAAAGTGTAAGTAGTTACTTGTTTTCCCTCTATCATAGATGAGTAAAGTTTTGAGAAGTTTTGCATTCTTGAAGGATTGTCAATTTTTGTTTGCATCCCGGTTCAATATTCTTACATTAACTGTGATTTCCTAGCCTGTGTGCTGCTTGTTCAGAGGGGGTGTAAGTGCCCAAACAAACGGCAACAAGTTGGCCAGGCCATTATTCTGGTCACCATGAATGGTAAGTCACTTCAACAAAAAAGAAAATCCACCTCCACCATGGCTGTTATCTTTATGCCATTGTTTGCCATTGCTCTGTTTGTCCGTTTATACTGTAACTGGTTTATATTATAACTCATTAAAATGAAAAATGAAATCATGACTCCGAAGGAACATGAGCAGCATCTGGAATGGACGCTCATTTCAAGGGAACAATTAAAACTCATCATATGTCATCTCTTGTATTGTAGTACACCTGTTGTTCATTCCACCATCATGTATAACAGTTGATAACGCCCTCTGCTATTTCACAGAAATGTAATGAATGAAGTTTCAGATCATTAGCAGAGAGGTTCAAGAAGTTTAAGCTGTTGCCCTCCTGTTAAATTTTGTACAGGTCGATTTGATGTCCACTTGCCAGTGGTGGACTGTGGCTGTGGTCAGGGTTGGACACCCACGCTGCACCACATTTTGAGGGAGGGGTATTGGCCTGGAACCTTGAGCCTCCAAACAATATTTTCTGTGGACGTTATGGAGACATATAATGACATGAAAAGCCTTGCTCCTGGTTTTTCGCGCCAGGCATTTTTAGGAATGCTCCAGCAAAGAAGTATTCGTTTTGGCCGCGTAAGTAGTAGCATAGTAAATATAAACATAGGCATATTTGGATACTATACCACATAGCCTACTGTATGTACAAGCTTAGCACCGCTGGTTCAAACCCAGGGTGGTGCACAGCTTTTACAGAAAAAAAAAACCTGTGAAATTATTAAGAAAGAAAGAGATTGCATTTTTTCACACAATATCACACTGATCACAAGCCAAGCACCGCTGGTAGAGTGCCTCCATGCAAGATCCCTATTCTTGTATCCTGGTTCAAACCCAGGGTGGTGCACAGCTTTTACAGAAAAAAAAACAGTGAAATTATAAATCATAAAGAAAATGATAGTGCTTATGTATATTACTAGTATTTACAATACAATATTTGTGTTGAAGGATGGGAAAATAAACGGAGACCTTTTCCAGAGAAGTTTTTTTCAATGGGCTCTTGTCAAAAACTCCATTGGAGTGCGGCCCTTCGATTGCCCAGCCTGCTGTCCCCATGCTGCGGCTGTGGCAATTGACGGCAACCGGAAGCTGTATAGATTCCGAAAAAATGAAGGGTAAGACCTTGCAAGAGATTTTTATTTAGAAATATATGGGACTCAAATATTCATTTCAATATTAAAAATTCTCTGCGCCCCCTGCCTGTGCTGGGCGCTTAGAATCATCCTTACTCCCCAGAAGTTAGGCCAGACATTAAGGACACCCTCACCCTCACAACTATCAGCCTGGTGCAGGCAAAACACTTGGAGAGGAAGTGGAGCAAGTGAATGTCCATACCTGCAAACTCATAAGGGTTGAAAAAGGTGACAAACTACCGTTGCGCGCGGGCGGGGGCGGGTAAACTAATATATTAATAAATTAATTGTACATTAATTGCGGTACATTGCATGGAGTAGTGTTGGCTATATATTTTATATAAATATATTCACGTAATATACATATAAATGTATTTATATAATATATTTACAAATATTTTTCAATGTTTTTCCATATGAATGAAATAGCAATAGGCCTAACATTATTTTCTACAATAGCATTTTGTCTATACAACAATTTAAGGCCTCACAGTAGCCTATTTGACCCAGATTTTTTTTTTAATTGGCGGAAATGGGCTTCCATATTGAGCTCCTCCTCCGTCTAAAATAATAGCCTGACAGGCCAGACTATCACATAAAATGTACAGAGTAGCCTACGTCTAGGTTTCTAAGCTAAAAAAAATAATTCCATTTAGGCTAAGCGACCAAGCCAGCCAGGGAAGGTACACGTGAACAATTTGAAGAATGAAAACTCTGTGAGGCTGGCGCGCAGGTTTTAGAAAAAGTTTTCTACCCTCTGTATCGGAGTCCACTAGACACGCAGCTGTAGGGGTTAAAGCAATTAGGAGAAAACAATTTCGAAAACCTGCAGCGGCAAGCCCAAAGAAATTGCTTGCTTTACTAACAAGTTTCTTATGTATATGACATTTTCGACCATTTAGATTGAAGTTAATATGCCTGCCGTTTGCTTTAAACTGCGCTTTTCTTCCATTACCGAACGATACCGATGACATAGCTCATATTTAGCTGATTAAAGCGGCAATTTAACTGTACAGCGACGTCCGCAAATCCACCGTCTATCATAATAGCATCAAAACTATGTGTTTCCATCTTTGTTTCTCTCTTAAAATAGCGCTAAATTGTGTCATTTTGCTACGTTTTCATGGCAGCACTGAGAATGGAAATAGGCTATGTTAGATGATTCCATGGCTGCTCTGTTACCGGTGCGCCTCCAGACTGGACCAATGCGGTGGGGAAAAAAACACGCTCTCTGTCATTGATTATGATGGTGTCCGTGCTCCTCGCTCATTCTACAACTATAACAACAGTCCATGGTTGGTTGATTGTCAGCTTGGTTGGTCGGCCGTCACCCCCCCCCCCCCCCCCCCCCCTTAAAAAAAAACTCTTCGGATTTACACGATTCACGTAAATGACCTATTTTGATTTCAAAACGGCGAATTTCGCCGAAAGGTGACAAGTTTGCAGGTATGAAAGTCATATCTTGACATGATTGCTGAAACAACCAGGGTGTGTTAATTCTCCTACTGTGTGAGAGATTCTTTTTTTTAACATTTTTGGCAGGAGTGGGGGCTATCAGAAGTGTTGACAACTGACCGACGGCTCAAATTTCCTGGCTGTGAGGCCAATAAGACATTGCCTCCAGAGCAGAAATGAGAAGCACTCAGTCAGTCACGCTTTATGAAGTACCTGACCTTCCAACCTGGAGGCTTTGACCATATATTACGTATGTGCCCTGCCTTGCATAACTCATATTACTGCCATTCATTTCAATCTAAACCCAGTTCCATTTAATTGCAGATTAACATTTCAATTTGTTGCCTTCAAGCTCAGTATATATATATGGAAGCCTTCACTTCCATAACACCACTTCCACACAAGACTACTTTGTACCCAAGATCGAACACAATTACAATTCCTCTCTGCAAATTTTCTATGGTATTTTTCTGTAGTATTTCTGTGTATGTCATGTTATGGTGCTACTGTACGTGATGCCTGAATTTCCAAGTGAATAAATAAAGTATCTATCCATCCATCTGTATGCATGCCTGTCTGTCTTCGTTAGGTTTGGGGTTACACGCCATCACCAGCTTGTCAAAAAAAGTCTGTAAAGTAATCATGACCAGAGTATGTCTGGCAGTAAGGGCACTGCTTTAAAACATGATTCAGACTGTGGGAAAAAGACAAGTTCTTGTAAGAGGGTACCCTTGAGATCAGTCGTGACTACTCACCATCCTCTACACTGTCAGTCAGTTTTTCTGCGTCTATTTATTTATTCATTTTCTGGTGGAGCATTTTTTTTTATGTCAGTGGTTCCTTGACCTGTTTAGTTTGTCCAGACAGGTAATGATGATCACACTGCAGCGAGACGGTTTAATTTGGATTTTTCCAATAACACTCATCCATATTTATGTCATCAGAGCAACCATAACTGGCTAGACCAAAAGAGCAGCAGACAAAGAGAGAGAGAGAGAGAGAGAGAGAGAGAGAGAGAGAGAGAGAGAGAGAGAGGAGGAAGGAAAAGAGGGGATAGGATGACAAAGAAATACGAGCCAGAAAGAGAGTGCAAGGGTATGTGTGAAATAGACAGAGAGGGAGAGAAAGAGAGAGGGAAGGAAAGAGAGAGGGAGAGAGAAAGGAAAAGAGGGGAGAGGGGGACAAAGAAAGACAGGAGAGAAAGAAAGTGTGAGAGCGTACAGTATGTGTGTATTTGTGAAAGAGAGACAGAGAGAGGGAGCGAAAGACAGGTAAGGGGGGAGAGAGGGAGAGAGAGGAAGGAAAGGATGGAAGAGGACAAAGAAAGATGGGAGAGAAAGAAAGTATGAGAGCGTATGTGTGTATTTGTGAAAGAGACACACGTAGAGAGAGGGAGCGAAAGAGAGAGGGAAGGAGGGAAAGAAGAAGGAGAGATTGAGGATAAGGAGATTACAGCCACAAATCGCTACAGTAAAATATTTATGGGTAAACAAAATCTCATGCTTTGCTTCTTGTGCTATTTGGGGGGGGGGGTCACAGTTTCAATGCCACAAGATGTGTGTTCAGTAAGGCCTTTCCGGATCCTGAAAAAAAAAAATGTTGTTTCGCCTCCAATCTATTTTAAGCTACCATGTATTTTCAATTTTGCATTGTCTTGAACACAACTTTCCGTTCACAAATTTACCTGGACGACACAATGTTTAGCTAATGTTTCTTCACATGCCTTGGTTGTTTTGGATAATTACATCTTAAATGAGAAATCCAAAGTACATCTATCCATAGCCCTGTTGTTCACACTCACCAAGTGCAGGCAGGTAGATAGGAAAATAATAATAAGAAGAACCCTAAGTCAATGGGGCAAAACAACTTCATTTGATTATGCCCCATTCAGGCAGCATTAGTAATTCATTTGTTATTTGGTCTACGTAGCATCAAATTTTCTCATTCTTTTTCTTTAAGACAGAATTCAGGTATTTGGAACGACAGGGTTATTGACTAATTCACACTGGATTTCTCCTTTTAAGTGATGGAACCACATAGTTCCTTAGAAAAAGTGCTAATATGGCTCGATGCACAGGCAGACCAGATTAAATTCTATGCATTCAGCCTAAAGGGCAAATTATACTTCTGCATCTGCGCACCTCAATTGTCGATTGGTTCTGGTCGCTAACCAGCTCCACGTTTATGCATCTGCGCCCAAAGTCTCGTCGCGAGCCACATTTGAAATTAGGGCTGGGCGATATTCCGGTATTACGACTACGATACGATATGTTTTTGATATCGGATTGTAATTAATAATATCGTCATATCGGTGTCATTTTAATGTTGGACCATTTTATCAAAATCCACTCGCTCTATTGTGTTTTGACCCGTCACTGCCGCAACCAGAGCCAGTTCTCTCACGTTGCTCAACAGCGCCCCCTTCATAATGCACGTGCTGCCAAATTGCAATTGCACCCTTTCAGTTCAAACACGGCGGAGACAGTAGAAGAAGCAGAGCTTGCATCAAAGAAAAAGAACATTGTCTCGCTTATATTTCCGCCATTCTAACGTTTCAGTATGTCCTGTGTTTGTAGCCTATTAGCCTACTTGAAGTAGGCCTACTGCTAACTCATGCCTACACACGCACTTACACACAGGTGTATGCGTCTAGTCTGCTCTGTTGCTCCGAAGTTTAGTGTAACTCCGATGTCAGTGAAAACAAATATTTTACCGACGCAATCATAGACGTTAACTCGCATGTTCCATATTTAGGTTGTTAATTAGCTAGATGATTAATGTTGTCGCTTAGAAATCTCTTCTCTTGAACGGAATACCCCGCAAATATCCGTTTCAAAATTACAGCGCGAGTGAGAGAGGACGGTGAAACAGTTCGGAGCGCAACTGAGAGAGAATGTTTGTGAGCGTCATTATAGCAATAGCATTGGCTATAGATATGCAGACGCATATCTGAACGTATACCCTCTGTCTCTCTCTCATCTTCAAATCACTTCGTCACTGAGAGCTTTTTGCAGGGCAAAATGGCAATATGGCAAAATGCATTTTAAAGGTATGCTCATGCAATGTAGGTCTACTCATGTAGGCCTAGATCATAATGCCATTTTTTCATTGAGCCTGTTTAAAATATAGGCCTAGTAGGCTATAATTTAAAGGGCCACCATCCAATTTTTTATTTTTTTATTTTTTTGTACACTTGTGAACTAGGTACATAAAAGACAACATCTGTCTGGCACTACTTGAACATGTTAATGATTTCTGATAGCAAAAATTATATCAATATCATGCTACAACTACTATTTATTATACATTTTTTTTTCAATTGGTATTCACCTCCACCAATCCATGCTGAACAGGACGAAAATTAAAATAAATAAATAAATGTTAAATGTTGCAGAGCTGTTGGCCCGTTTCACTCTTCGTCGTTAAAATATCGATATATATCGTATATCGCCCCTTGGCCCCAAAATATCGGGATATCAGTTTTGGCTCATATCGCCCAGCCCTATTTGAAATAGCGCGATTACCTTCAATACATTGCAAGCACTGCGGGCATTATTAAGCAATGTTGCTTTCTAGCTCAGTTAGCTAAGTATTTTCACACAAACTGCAAAGGCAATGTACTGGTATCATTATTTGACATACCCAGTCTGTTTTCACGTGCAGAAAATGCTAGTATGGAAACAGAAGCCGATGTGTGTTTACATTCGGTGGAGAACAACAGGTTACGGTAGTCAGACTGCAGGCATTGTGCCACGAGTGTTTAACTGCATTGTTTGTTACTTAGCTTGTAGCTTCATTTATTTACACACATTTACACACAAGGCATTAATATAATGTTTAACAAAATACAGCTTTGCTTTTGCAAACTACCAGCATCGCGCTGCCACAAGAACAAGGAAGTAGCGAGATGACCAATCACTGCGCTTTTTTGTCTGCGTCCTCCGTGTCCGTCTGACGGATAGTTAAGATTTTTCGAGGCGTTCGACGACAGGCGCAGACCCTCTGCGCGGGGAGCGTGGTCGCGCACAGACACAGGACGGACGGACGCAGAGGCTATGCGTCGGAAGCATAAATTACGCTTAAGCCGCCCTGCTCTGAATGTGATATTGCATGCCATTATTATTGTCAGCCAGTCTGGTTGCTCGCTTGATCTCTGGTTCCAACATGGCCATTGTTTCTGCAGATATCCACATACAATACTACGTAGGGACAGAAGTCAGAGAGGTAAATTTGATGTTCTTTGATATCTTTTTCCATCATTATTCTCCTGTCGTCCAGCACCATACCTGCAAACTCATAAGGGTTGAAAAAGGTGACAAACTACCGTTGCGCGCGGGCGGGGGCGGGTAAACTAATATATTAATAAATTAATTGTACATTAATTGCGGTACATTGCATGGAGTAGTGTTGGCTATATATTTTATATAAATATATTCACGTAATATACATATAAATGTATTTATATAATATATTTACAAATATTTTTCAATGTTTTTCCATATGAATGAAATAGCAATAGGCCTAACATTATTTTCTACAATAGCATTTTGTCTATACAACAATTTAAGGCCTCACAGTAGCCTATTTGACCCAGATTTTTTTTTTTTAATGGGCGGAAATGGGCTTCCATATTGAGCTCCTCCTCCGTCTAAAATAATAGCCTGACAGGCCAGACTATCACATAAAATGTACAGAGTAGCCTACGTCTAGGTTTCTAAGCTAAAAAAAATAATTCCATTTAGGCTAAGCGACCAAGCCAGCCAGGGAAGGTACACGTGAACAATTTGAAGAATGAAAACTCTGTGAGGCTGGCGCGCAGGTTTTAGAAAAAGTTTTCTACCCTCTGTATCGGAGTCCACTAGACACGCAGCTGTAGGGGTTAAAGCAATTAGGAGAAAACAATTTCGAAAACCTGCGCGGCAAGCCCAAAGAAATTGCTTGCTTTACTAACAAGTTTCTTATGTATATGACATTTTCGACCATTTAGATTGAAGTTAATATGCCTGCCGTTTGCTTTAAACTGCGCTTTTCTTCCATTACCGAACGATACCGATGACATAGCTCATATTTAGCTGATTAAAGCGGCAATTTAACTGTACAGCGACGTCCGCAAATCCACCGTCTATCATAATAGCATCAAAACTATGTGTTTCCATCTTTGTTTCTCTCTTAAAATAGCGCTAAATTGTGTCATTTTGCTACGTTTTCATGGCAGCACTGAGAATGGAAATAGGCTATGTTAGATGATTCCATGGCTGCTCTGTTACCGGTGCGCCTCCAGACTGGACCAATGCGGTGGGGAAAAAAACACGCTCTCTGTCATTGATTATGATGGTGTCCGTGCTCCTCGCTCATTCTACAACTATAACAACAGTCCATGGTTGGTTGATTGTCAGCTTGGTTGGTCGGCCGTCACCCCCCCCCCCCCCCCCCTCTTAAAAAAAAAACTCTTCGGATTTACACGATTCACGTAAATGACCTATTTTGATTTCAAAACGGCGAATTTCGCCGAAAGGTGACAAGTTTGCAGGTATGATGTCAAGGGTGGGCTCCACGACAAAGCACATGTCTAAAGCAGGTTAGTAGACACAGTTGTGTAAAGTTAAAGTGCATTGGAAGAGCTGATCCTCAATACTTGAAATATTCATGTTTCTAGGCAGGCAGAATGGACATGATCGCCATTCAGGCCAAGGCCTGGAATGAAAGGAAGACGGCTCAACTCCACAACTACCTGGCCCAGCGTTATGCCAAGGTATATCACTATTTTAAATGACAACAAAAAAACATAAACAACAGATTTTGAAAACTTTTTTTGGTAACATAACGTGTATTTCAAAAGACATTACAGAAAACTGAAGACCTGAATGGCCAATATGAGGACATCAAAAAAAGAATTGGTGTAGAACAACTGCACCAAACAGTGGCAGATGTCCAGAGATGGGTAAGTGAAACAAAAAGTGATATCAGATTCAGAGTTATGACACGTCACTAAAAAATGTTGCAGTTTTATTTGCATACGAAGACTATTTGCACTGTACTGTTCTTATTGGCCCTATGAGCGGAGTACACATGCACAATTTCTGATTTAGCATGGGTCATGGAACATAGTGATAGATTCTCCTTAGAGGACGGCCATAACCTACTCTCCTTATGTGTTCTATCCTTCTCACCACCTGAATTTGTCTGTAAACAATTTCATGATGCACCTCAAGTTTGCGGTTGTCAGGACTGCTTGTAAGTGCAAGAGTAAGAGGACTTTAATTTTGTCCTTCGGCAAGGAAATTCTCTCTGCATTTGACCCCGAATACACACATACATAGACACACACAGTTGTTGAGAAGTGTAAGCAAGCACAGAGCATAGTAAAACCTCTGTAGGCTATGTATTGTTTTCCAAATTTGTCTATTTGTTTGCAGCATCTGAATCCAACAGTCCTCTGCAGGACAAAATAGAGATAGTTTGTCTCTCTCAAGCAGAGGAAGCTCGACCTCTACAGACAAAATAGACACCCTGTTTGTCTCTATCAAGCAGAGGAAACTCGACCTCTACAAACGGAATGATAACGATCCCATTATTATTATTTTTTAATTTTGTTGAATAGAATACAAGACTGATGTGAGTTACACTAATATACTGTATGGGTGTAACATGCACAGCTGCTTGAACTAGTTGAAAGTAGTCATGCTTAATATTTGGCATTTACATGACAGATACCAATAAACTGAGAGGTCGGATCCGCAAGAAAATTGAGGAGGAGCGCCAGGGCCTCAAGGACGCAATAAATGGCTGTAATGCCACACCTCTGGTTGATCAGGTTTTGACAACTATCATATACATGTGCCTAAATGGAGAAACACCAAACCCTCCTTTGTATGTTTTGTTAATGACTTTAAGTTATTTTTTCAGTCTCTCAAAAAGATAAACTCTAATTTGGCAGATAAAGTCCTCTACGGAATTAACTCATTTTTATTAATGTTATGAAATAATATTTCTCCTTTCTTTATTGCCCCCCCCCCTTTTTTTTTTTTTTTTTGTGTGTTGTTTTTATGTTTGTTTGTTATATTGAGCTCCTCTACGAGATGCTGTATTTCATAATTCTTTAATTAAAAAAAAAAAAAAGGTTTGCAACTGTTTTGGCCAACCTTGCTGCTGACTCAACAGAGACACAGGCGTGGCCTTGGAGTGGAGGAGGTATAGTTATATAGTCGCATTACTGATTACTACACAGCACGTCATCCTTCTTCAACATTCATATCCATCACTCTGCCCCCTCCCAAATAAAGCCATGGTGCTAACCAATCTGACCAATGTCTCCCCCGCACACTTACATCCTACAATGACCCTGGCCACATCCCCAACCAACCCCTCTATATTCTATGCTATATATTACCCTCCCTCCTCCCTACTAATACATTCGTAGCGCCCAATAAACGGCTATGGACAATTGTAAACGATGCTTCCGCTACGAGAAATGCAATAGGTAGGTCCCCAGACTAAATATCACTTGTGATTTTAGTTTGGCATTCGCCAGGCTAGTATGGCTCATATGAATATCATATTTATTTATTTATTTATTTTTTCTAAAAACTTGTAATACCAAAAGTGCTAATTTTCATGGGTAGCCTACTTTCATTGTTTAAAGTTCAAGTTTCATTGTATAATTTCTTTCTCTTTTTTATGTTTTCGACAGATAAGGATAGGCTACTGAATTTGAAACATAAGTAAAAAAAAAAAAAAAAAAAAAAGTCTTCCAATTCTTGCCACTATAAAACAGTAAGGCTACGTATTGATTCACGCCGGATTTTTGCTTTAATTCCTCTAGATGCTGAGTCAGAAGCCTGGGCTTTTAGCTCAGTGGTTAGAGCGTCCGACTTCCATACCATGGGTTAGCTGTAGTTGACGGAGTGACGAGTTCAAGACCTGAGTGCGGTGAGGACTGCTTCGGCTACACTTGTCTTCAATGTTTTGAACATTTTCTTTGAACAAATACTTGTTGATTAACTCCGTATAATCCCTTTAAAGCAAAAATCTAGAGTGAATCAACATGTAGCCCTGCCGATTCACATTGCTAACTGCAATTAGCGGCCACAATGACTGGATTTTTTACAACGTAGACCGAGTTAGCAAAACGGTAGTTAACAGTAACAGAATAGGGCATGTCAAAACAAAACCAAATGCTCGATCTATCCCACTTCAAGTTGTTCCCAGTTCAAAGGCAGAGATCATTTAGGATGAGCCAGTCAGACTTACCTCACTCACGTCAGATGTAGCGCTACGCGCGTTCATCTGATATTCAGCGATAGACGACATATTTCAGGAGCCAGAAATCCTTGAATCTAACTGGGCAAACGGCTTGTCCATCAATTTAATTGACGTACACTGCAGCCAACCACATCAAAACCAACCGATGACGCTGGTTACGTTTGTTGGATTGGTTGGATTCAAAACAGTTGCTTATTCGCTACGTCACACCCTCTACAGCAGCTAGCGGCCCTGATTGGTCCGGTTAGAGAATAATGGCTTGAAATCTTTCTGATGGGCTTCAACATCAGATCGTTGCGCGGAAGTGCCTTACGAAAGTTACGTAGCGCATGATCTGACGTGAGTGAGGTAACAGTCAGACTGCACACCGAATGTTTTGATATTACATCTACCAACGTTTTGTAGTTGAAAGCCGAAGAAATGCGATTTGCCGTTTTGCACAAATTGGACTAAATAAGTGCAGCATGAGCCAGCTCTTGGACTGGTGGGTTGATGTTGTTGAGCATGTTCAATAAAAGTTCAATTTTCTAGCCGGTGTATATCCATTCAATGTCCGAGACCCCTAAACCACCCTTTTTTCAGGGTTTAATATGACTTATAAACATTGCTAAGCAGTAGCCTGACACGCCAGACTATATCATAAGAATGTATAGTCTGAAGACCACTGATAGACTGTACCTCAATGGAGGGGCGGGTGATTGCGTTGTCTTTCAAACTGCCTCTCCACGTAATAGGCTAGTGGTACCAGCTGGTATATCAAACTTTTCCCGTAGCCCGTCGGTAACACGGCAAAGACATCTTTTTCAGAACGAAAAACTTCAGTGCACTTTCTTGTTTCACTTTCAAAGAAAATTACAAGTGCAATTCGTCCAAAACTAAAGCCAAAGACGATTCCGCTCTGGTTTGAGCAGGGCTGTCGTCATCGTACAAAGCCCGCCTTACGATTTCCTGTACACATACCGCACTGTGATTGGTTATCCGCCGCCAGAGGAAGGCTACAACGGGTTTCTATCAGTGGCCTCTAGACGTATCCTCTGTGCAAATTCAAATTTGCTACCGCTAGGGGTACGTCTAGAGTCTAGGCTCGCTAAGCAGTAGCCTAGGTCAAAATTTGGGCGACCACCACCTAGGGTTAGCTTGACCAGGTGATCCTAATCCAAGGCAACCCACCAGGTTGGAGGACATCATCGGATGGATCTTGCTTTGGCCTATTATAGCGTGGTTGATCATGACAATAGTCCTTTTCAGAATGCACTGTTTAGCCTAACTGTACGTTCACACCAAGAGCTACTTAAGCTGTAAAATCTCTGGAAGCCATTCACTTTCTATGGGCAAGAGCGATAAGAGCGACAAAAGCTACCAGCTGTAAAAGTTCGGCGATTTGAGCGACTAAAAAACCCCCCCTAAAAAACGGTTAACTTTATGCAAATTAGCTATGACGGGAATGACAACAGGCATGTCATGAGCGATTTGGGCGAACACAGAAAATTTAGCAGCTACTTTTTTGAGCTACAAAAGCGATTTTGTAGCTTTAGTAGCTGTTGGTGTGACCGTACAGTAATAAACATTACCAACAATACAAGGAGAGCCCCCTTAACCCCCATAGCTGCTAGCGCGGTGGCTGACGGGTAATGTCTCATCGACCCGCGGTCGCTATATCATATATTATGCGCATACCTTTGCAAATGATGCATTGGAAAAGATCATTGATGTTAGGGATGGGTATTGATAACATTTGATCAATATCAATACCATTATCAATTCTGCCTATCAATCCAATTCCTTATCAATACTCTTACTGATTCCTGAGTAGCCTTAGCCTGGCGAATGCCAAACTAAAAATCAAAAGTGATATTTAGTCTGGAGACCTACCTATTGCATTTCTCGTAGCGGAAGCATCGTTTACGATTGTCCAGAGCCGTTTATTGGGTGCTACGAATGTCTATCATACCGTCTGTACATACCTCGGAGCCAATACCAGAGCCACCACGTGACGTAAAATGCAATCGAGGGCCGTGCAAATAGCTTTTTGTTCTGTGATTGGATGCCGAAAGCAGGCTAGAAAATCGGCCATGGTCACCATGCTGTTTTGCAGCTACGTGTTGATTCACTCCGGATTTTTCCTCTAAGGACATTATCGGACATGCACAGAGCAGGCCATTCTGAAGCAGAATGAAGGTATTCTGAAAGAGCCAAATATTGGGGACATGACCAATTGTCAAAATTTTGGCGTCACTGATTCTATTTGATCCTTGACACTCCAGAAAAGGGCCTGAACAACTTAAAAACTTCACCTTAAGCTATTGCAAATAGAAGGTAACGTTGAAAGGCAAACGTATGGTCTTTGGTGCTCTACAAATTAAATTGAACCTGTTCAGTTGGGGTTCTATTTAAGTGGTTCCACAAGGCTGCTTTATGTTATAGGAATAGTTGAAGTTCACAGAAATTGCCTTTTTAAAAAAAAAAAATTAAAAAAGTAATTTGTTTTCTTACCACGTGGTCACAAAATCACTGGTGTTGGGCGACAATGATAGTAGGCAATGGGCAATTAGTAGAGGCAACTGGGAGGGAAAAAAATGGAAATGCAGGCTATATTTTCTGCAAAAGTTGGGCGATTTTTCATAAACGTCACCAGGGAGTAAAGCCATGCCTCACGTATACTTCAAAAGCTTTGGATTCGGAATCCGACATGGCGGAGCCAACTTCAAAATCGCATTCATCTGTACTGTAACAAACTACAAAGTTAAGAATTTATGACTTGATATGTAAAACAAGACAGCAAATGAGGTAAGATTAATCTGAAATCAAAATCAAATGAAATCAAAAAATACATCTGTGGCGATATACGTTGTAGCTACCAGACGCAACGAACTTCTAACAAGTCAGCGCCTCCTTGGCAACCAAGTAGCTTGTTCAAATCGCCCAGTTGCCCTCTTGTGTGACCAAAGGGTTACCGTCAACAAAGAAATGGGAAGTTGCAATTTTTTACAAATTTTTTTATATATTTGGAGTCAAAAATCAAACTACAGCAACTTTTTAATGTTGGAGAATGGCTGATATCAACAACAACAACAAAAAACACCTTTATTGACATCCCC